>AYEL01091317.1:0-20428 GCA_000484575.1 Olivierus martensii
CATTAGTGCCTACGTTACCGAGGAAACTAATGCATGCTGAAGCCGAGTATTGTAAGGAAGCCGAACGTATCCGGTGAGGTGACAAACATTTTGGCCGGAGCTGTACATCTGATATAATTACTCATATGATCTGTATTTAGTTTCATACAAATAATTAATATTCACTATTTATATTTTATATAATGGATAAAGTAATATGAAAATTTCAATACTAAACTATAAGCAATTTTAAAATGTAGAACAGCACTATAGCAAGGTTAAAAGAACAAACTCTAATTTAAAGATAGATAACATTTAAAGATAACATATACACTATAACATTTAAGATAACATATTAAAGATAGATAACATTTTTGGCAATATAATTAAGCTCTCATTAGTTATATATCATATTTGGAAAAAGAATAGAAGAATGTTGAATGTGTAGAATCAAAAATTCAAAAATATATATGGATTTGCATTACATTTCATAGACTTAGATTTATATAACAATAAAATATTAATGAAAAATATAGATATAAAAAATTAAAAATTTCTGAATGAAATTATATTCAAACTATCATGTATTTTTCTTATGAACATGTATGAAGGAATAGCTACAGCAACACTCACCTATATTGATAGAGTATTTCCAGATGGTGTATATTTTCAAAATTCCAGGCCCAGTGATATTCAAAAATTATAAAAAAAGTGATATATTGTGAAAACAAAAAATACAGAATTAAATTACATTTCATTAACCAGGCATACATTATTCTATAACAAACATAGTACTAAGTCATGTTTTTGTTTAGTTCTTTGCTCCTCACACCATTTCCAGACTGGAAAGAATCAAGTTTATTGATTTCAATTTTAATTTCTTCATGAATTTTAATATTTTTGGCAAATTCTTCCTTCTTTAAGATTTTCTACAGTTGGTGTGTTCCCAATCAATTTCAGTATTGATGTAAGAGCTCTTTGGGACAATGTTGTATTATGTCTAGATAATGAAACATCCTCTTTATGCTCTCTTAAACAAGTTTACAGTTGGTGTGTTCCCAATCAATTTCAGTATTGATGTAAGAGCTCGTTGGGACAATGTTGTATTATGTCTAGATAATGAAACATCCTCTTTATGCTCTCTTAAACTGTGTGTAAATTCCTGAATGTATATCCAATATATTTTTCTTCAATGTCTAAATCTTTGTTTTTAATTGATATGCTATTTATCTGGTTTTGTATTTTCTTTAATAGGATCTTTATTGTTTCGTATGACATTGAACACTATTCCTCCTATTAAAAACTAATTTTTTTGAAGTTTTCCATTCTAATACATTTTCATTACATTACCGGTATACATAAAGTCACACTCCTATATTATTTTGTTTCACTTCCTTATACATTAGCTTTAAGCTTTATTGCATTTCTTTCTAGAAAATTATTTCTCAAGTTTAAAATAGTATTTCTATTGTACCCATATGCTGCTGCTTGTGAGTTAAAATGTGTTACTACCTTATGAGTAGAGATCTAAAGGCAGCCATTTTATATATCAAAGGATCACTCATTCCTTTACATATAAATATGGAGTGTATGTTTCCTTCAATGATTTTAACATATACTGGATGGCTCCCTCAATGTTAAAAAATGAAGCCCTCTATAACATTGGATAGTTAGCCCATCAACATGGTGGACATGAATGTAATTTTGACAATACAGCAAACTGACTGTTTTGGTGGCCAAACATATCCCATTTATGTTAATAAATATGATGACCAGCTTCTAATAATTAATAAAAAGAGTGCATTACCTCAATATTAAGTATTATACCATGAGACCCCCATTTTTGCTGCAATGTTTTTGCTGAAAATGGCCATAAGAGGGAGCCATCCAGTATATTTTAAAATCGTTGGTTTCCTTTCTATGAATAGAAGTATGACATTCTCTATCTTCAATTTTTATGTTTAGGTCTAAATATGTGATTTCCATCATGCTTATTCTTTCCAATTTTAATTCCAAATTTAATTCTTAGAGAATTTTTTTAAAATCTAAATCATTAAAACCATCTTCTTTGATAACAAATACATCATCAATATATATCCTATGCAGTTTCATCTCTTTCTGCAAAATATCCATTATACTTTTTTTCTTTCTTATGTACAACTAATTCAGCAAGGACTCCTACAAGTGGTCTTCTGATTGGTATGCCTCTATTATTTAAAGAAACAACCAATTTGAAACACAACACAAAGAATGAATTGTGTATTACCAGATATCTTAATTCTTTCTATCTGGCTTTTCTATCTAAAGATAATTAAGTAGAAAAGCCAAAAGTAATCTATAAAGTTCTATGTAAGTTGATTCCATTGCATTTTTTGGGTACTGTGAGATAAAGTCAAAAATAGCTAGATGTTCATCTGTTAGAGAACCATTTTATAAAGGTGTATCCAAAAAAATCAGTCAATGATTTTACTTCCCATGTATAATGTTTCATTTGTGTATCGCACCATTTTGCCAATCTTCTTTCAATGATCACAGTTAGGAAATTGTATTTCTCAATAACCGGATGTATTTTAAAAGGATGTTTATGCATCTTAGAAAATCCAAAGAGATGTGGACATGTGGGAGATTTAATGATAGCTTTCTTTAATCCCTTGTGACTTGATTTGTTAATATCCATCTATAACCACAGGCTGACCAGTAATTAAACTAAAGCCTAATTAATATGCAAAAATTAAAATGGTGATATCTCACTTAATTTTTGACAAAATCTTTTGAAATTTTTGAGTTTTATAGAATCTTTTGTTCTCTTTATAATTATTTAGGCTCTTTACTTGAAATTTCATTTCTTTCACAACTTTTCGTTTCATATATGAGATCATAGAGAAAATAATTTTTTATATGAAATCTTAGCTAGCCAACAAAATGATTGATATTTTTAGATAGCTTATATCTCCTCTGAACAAATTAAACCATGAATGAAGAAATTTGGCTGAAATTTTCAGATATTTATAAAAATCAGGGAGTTATGTAATTTTTATTGAATGAAATTAGGCAATATAATTATTAAAAAATTACAAAAATTTAATGAAATATTGGCATTTTTATTAATATTTTATATTTATTAACTTGTTCTTAGATCATCTGTTCAATTTTTAGCAATAATTTTTTATAAATTTTTTAATTTATATCAAAAATCCTAACATATACAGAAATAATCTCATTTAATACATAAATAGCTATAATACATTTTACATTCCTCTAATTGGACCACAGATGGTTTATTATAGTATCCAATACTTCACATTGAAGTGCAAAGTAGGCTTGGTTGCAATTTCCTGGGAAGCGAGTAACTATGTAAAGCTATAAAAGTGCCATGCCTATTTAAATGGCTGCAAGGTGTTTATGTTTCATTTTTTGCAATTTTCTCCTAAATTTCAGTTAAATTGAAACAAAAAAAAAAAAAAAAAAAAAAAAAAAAAAAAAAAAAAAAAAAAAAAAAAAAAAAAAAAAAAAAAAAAGAAACAAAAAAAAAAAAAAAGACATGATTAAGATAAATTTGGTCTTATTTTAACAGATATACTACTTTCCTAAAATCTACAATATTTTTCAGTTTTCAGCATTTTATAGCTCATTGTAGAAAAATTTAGATTTTTAATAAATAATAAATAATCAAAAATCTCATGAAAATGATGTTTTTGAAATTTTAAAAAATTTCAAAAACATATTTATCTCATCCTAAAATTGGAAATATTTTGATATATTGGACTAAAAAAATGACAAAATGGGATAAATAAAAATCCAAATTCTATCAAGTGGTTCAATTATAAACAATGTTTGTTTACACATAATTTAAAAAAATATTTCAGCAACCACCATTAAAAGTGGATATTTTCATGTAATCAACATGAAAAAACAGATTTGCAATAGCTGAATTAATAAAATAGGATTAAATTTTTTAACTCTTTTTTATGATTAACTTATCCCTTTGTTTTGACAACTATTCATGTCACTGACTCATAGATGTAATTAGATTGTGATGTGTATAAATGGTAAAGGCACTCAAGGGATTAAAATGTCAAATATCTTATTGTTTGTAGTCAACTTAATTACTTCTTTATTAACTTTATCTGTTGGATCGTTTGTTAGTGTATCTAAAATAAATTCATTTAGGAAGTTAAGATAACTGTTTTTATGTAAAATAACCATCATTTTTGTCTTATCATTTTTCATGCACATTAGATTATTACAAGTTTTTATTACTCTTTTGAGGTCTTCCAATCCAATCCATGCTGTCTGTTTCTCTGTTGTTTCATTATTTATGTTCATAGCTATTTTCCAACATATCCATTTATCATTGCTTCGGATGCATTCTTGAATAATAGATTCTATATGTAGGACATATCTTCCCAAGATGGCAATTTTATTACTAGAGTTTGGACTATTTTTAAGAATGTTATCAATATCATCAGGAATATGAATATCACCAACTACTTTATATGTTTCACTTCCATGAACTATTCTTGGCAGTAGTTGTTTCAAAATTCATTTAATTTTTTTGATGTACTTCTGTCTGCTGTGAACTATTGTATTACTACAAGTAATTAATTATATACAGTCTGACCCCATTAACACATGGTAGTCGGGATCCATGGTTACTAAACTGTCGGCTAAGTGAACCGCAAGTTACAGTATTAATATAAATTGAGCAATAATATAAGTTCCAACATTGATATGAAGTTTCTTTGTGATTTGACCAATACAAAATGGTTGAACATGCAGCTAATCTCACTGATCACGAGATTTAATGACGACGATGTCTAGAAGTGTATCACAAGCGATTGCTTATGAAGATTGCTTATCAAGGGAGTGAATGTCTAGAAGTGTATCACAAGCAATTGCTTATGAAGATTGCTTATCAAGGGAGTGATGGTAAAATCATGTGTTACTGAACCGCATGTTAACGGGATCTGACTGTACTATCAATTTATCATTTAACCCTAAACAAATCTTTTCTATAACTGTTATAGCAAATTCAATCAGAATCCAACTCACAAGAGGCCTCACTGAATTAGTATACATAGGAAAGAAAAAAGTATAATGGACATTTTGTAAAAAAGAGGTGAAATTGTATAGGAGATACATTGTTATCAAAGAAGGCGATTTCGATGATTTGCATTAAGAAGAAAAACTCTTCAATCAAGGATTATTTTGAATTAAAATTGGAGAAAATAAGCATATTTAGACCTAAACATAAAAACTGAAGATAATGAATATCATACTTCTGTCATAAGGAAGGAAACATACACTCCTATATTTATATGTAAAGGGCCAAATTATCCTTGGTTATATAAAATGGCATTACAGCTTACTCATATGAATGATTTACTATGTATATTATAGAACAATGTCTATCTGATTACTATGATGTAAATTAATTCTGTATGTTTTTGCTTTTTACAATATGTACTTTCTTTATAATTTTTGTACATTTTATATATTCTATAATAATAATTCTTATATGAATCTATGTAATGTGATATAATCCATTTGCATTTTTGAATTTTTGGTTCTACACATTCAATACTCTTCTATCTCCAAATGTATAATTAATGAGAGTTTAATTATACATTTTTATTTTTAACAAATTAGAGTTTGTTCTTTTAACCCTGCTATAGTGCTGTTCATTTTGTAATTGCTTACATTTTACAAATAAATAATAAATTTTCATTAGTATCTTTTAGCTATTAAATTGTTTATAAACAGCTATGATAATTAATTGAAATTTGTTAAAATTTGCATATTTTTAATTCATAGAGACAATTTTTTTCTAATTATTTAAATTTACAATATTTCCTTATAAAAGTTTCAAAGAAAATTATTTTGAAGCACAGTAAGACCCTGCTTAATACTACTCCATTTAATGCTGTTTTAATATAATGCGGTTTTTCAAATTCTATATTTTTTATTGATTCACTTTGGCAAGGTTTTTCAAATCACTATACTCACATAAATCCAAAATCATATTAATTTGCTGTTTTGACTCCTATGCTGTCTTGCAATGCATACATACAAAAGTCTGCTGCAGTCATAGTTCTTATTTATGACTGTTTATCAAGAATACTTTACAGTTAAAGTTTAGCTATTATTACGGAAATTATGGATCAGTTTATAAAAAATGATCCAAATTTTGAAGCTCAAAGGCAAGACGAAGTGTCATGGATGCGATGTCTTGCTATCAACAGTTGTTTGTTGAACGAAAGAGGAAAAGGCAAATGATTTTTCATTAGATGATTCTTAACAAAAAAAAAAGTATTAAATGAAGAAGAACCTACCTCATCACAAATTATTTACTTGAATATTTTTGATTTTCATGAATGATTTATGAATCCTTCCTCATCACAAACATAAATTATTTATTTGAATATTTTTGATTTTCATGAATGATTTATGAATACAAATTAATATTAGCAATAAAAATGTTTATAATTAATGTAATACAATAGTAATAAATACATCTACAGAAAAAAAGGTACGTATATTTTTTTTATTCACCTTCCCGTTTCACCTATTCCTATTATTTACATGTTAAGATGACCTCATTTAACGCTGTTTCATTTAGTGCTTGGTTTTTTTGGAACATATTCCACACGTTAAACAGGGTCTTACTGTAATGTTATTGAGAAATAAACAATTACTTTCATAGTTTAGATTATTTCTGAAAATTTTTAAAATTTTATTTTAAATAATAAAACTAATTATAAAACTTACCTAAAGAATTTATAGATCTGCAATATATAAAACTATCAAAAAGATTTTTATTTTTAATAAAATTAATTTAAAATTGTTATGTAATTTATTCTGATAATATAAAAATGTGTCACAAAAGTAAATATTCTATTATTATTAAAAATATTAAAAACAATGACAACATTAGGCAGAAAACATCTTTATTTAAAACTAAAGAAATGCTTTTGATAAAGTACAAGAAGCAAGTTTGTTTTAACTGTATTTGACAAAGATAGATGCCTCGGTCAAATAGTATTTTAATACTCTATCTATCTATTGTTATTCACTTAATAAAAATAAGCATTAAAAGCAGGAATGTGTGTTTTATTCTCAAAAAAATTTTAACCAGCATCTTTGTTATCATCAGTTAAGTACTAATTCTAATACAATAATTATAAAAAAGAAGAAAATGTTTTACAAATATTAAATTTCAAATTAGGAAAAGTTTTAGCTTTTTATAAATAAGAAGCCAACTTTAAGTAATGTTTATAAAATACTATACAAATTAATTATTAAAAAATTAAAATTTTTGAAATTAATATTACAAAAATTAGAAAAATAAATAAAAATATATCAAATAATCCTATAACAATTTATCACCACCACTTAAATGCATTAGTATAGTGAAAGTTTATTGTTCTATTAAGCATTTCTATCATGCATCATTTTATTTAGATTTCAAATCCATAATTATGAAAGATTTAAGAAATTATTATTGGTAATAATATGATAATGTTTTGACCACTGTCTGATATAGACCAATTGACAGTGGTTGTTTTAGTTTCTTTTTTGTAATAAAGGAATTTTTCTGCCTAGTGCTGTGCCATTTTTGGTATTCCATCTTTGTTTCTACATTTTGTTTTCATTAGTTTTACTCTCATAAAGTTCTAGTAAACACAAAATACACAATTTTCTCATTTTAAAGAATAAAATTTATTTCAACATTACTGTGCACTACTACTTTTTAAAAGCATATTGAATATTCTGAGTTCTGATAGCTGGGAAACATAACCTTGAATTATAATTGTGCCTATGCAAAATTGTGTTCCGAGTTATGACAGATTTGAATTATGACTGAATTTTTTTAATGTAACCTTGTCATAAGTAGGTTCTTCTTGTATTGTATTCTAATAAATATTTTTAGAGGGACAATAAATTTTTCTATGAAAGGAGATGTAATGAACTCTATTGTAAAAAAAGAGATAGTGCTACATAAATAAAATTCGGAAAATAAATATAATAAAATTCGGAAGCTGCTGTTTTAATCTAATCTTAAATGACATTAGATATGAGCAGAGAAATGTTTAGAATTTTTAGACATTGCTTTTTATTGAATGAATATTCTTCTGTTAACAGATATTTTTTAAAATAAAATTTCATAGTATTTAATAATGGTAGTTTTTTCAATTCGCCACTGATCGGCACTATCACCTGATTTTTGCTAAAGTCCCTAGATTATATATTTTAAATGTATGGAAAATACTAACGATACTTACTTTAATATTATCCTTAATAAATGGAAAACTTCGGAGGAAAACTTAATATATGAATTTGAAGACAGGTGCGTCTTCAAATTCAAACTTTTATATTAAATTTTCCTTCGAATATCGAAAGTATTAGGCTCAACTCTTCTCTTCTTTGGAAGATTATTACGCCCCCTGGAAAAAATTAAATTTTTGTTATATAGTTTATATACAGTATGTTTTTCTTTCGGAAAAAAATTTTTTTAAATAATATTGATATTAATAATATAAATATTATCAAATACGAAAAGATACATGTGACTGTGAAATAGTGATTGGGACTGTATTCAGAGCAGGGGCACCTGGACACATGTTTTCTGCTGTATGGAAAAAAATAAACAAATATTATATATATCAATTGTTTAAATTATTAGGAATATAATTATTTATATTGTGATCTTCTTTAGTTTTTTTCAATTCGCCACTGATCGGCACTATCACCTGATTTTTGCTAAAGTCCCTAGATTGATAGAGTATCCCATTCCTTTGCGCCACCAGATACCGCCAAATCGGCCATTTTATATCATATTTTTAAGTTTTATAACGAGAGAAATTTAGTAAACCTTAATGTTCTGCCAATATTTCACGATAGTATAAGATTAAAATTCGATTTTTTTGTAACTTAATTAAATATTACAAAAGACAAATTAAACGGACTTATTATAAAAATTAAGTGGTGGAATATTCTTTTGCAGAAAAAAAAAAATAAATCCTATAAAAAAAAGAAGGAAAGCGGAGAAGAAAAACGTGTATATAACAAAGCACATGAACAGGAGATTGAAAGTCATCCTTGCCAAAATCTGTATCGGGCATAACCGGCTTACCCATAGGCATTTTTTCATAGGTGAAGCCCAGCCTTTTTTGATTTATGTCACTTTGCTCTTACCATAAAGCACATTTTAACTGAGTGTTCTTACTTTACTGTCGAGCAGTCTTCTTTTAATCTTACGGCCCTTAATGGCAAAGATTTTAATTGTAGGTCAAGTTAATTTAGTTAAAGGGAAACCTATGTTTTTTCATGTTTTATTCTTATTTCTCGTAAATAAACGACTTTTGTGAAAACCGTTTTTAAATTTAGAGCATAGTTTTACAGATATTTGAATGCACACACATGTTTCTGTTTATAAAAGAACGCCAATCCATCAAATAGCATTTCTAAGTAAATCAGTTAAAAGTTAACACTTAAGTCGTAATACGCTGTAACTTACTGTGATTTGAATAGAAGAAAAGTCAAAATGATTACTATTTATGGAAAATCTGAGAGAAATATGCAACAGGTAATTTGCTGTGTATACCAGATGGTTTCCTAATAAAAGAAGCATCACTAGTGTCCTTTTATCTTATAAAACAGTTTTCGGAAGAAGGAAATGTTCAGCCAATAAAAAGGAACCGCAAAAAAAAAAAAAAATTGTCACAGTAAAAGATAAGAAAATAATAGTATTAGCTGCTGCGAATTACGATCCCCATTTGTGTCGGCCATAACACGCATTATTGGCTGCGTGGAAACGCTTTGGCTTTCCACACTGGAGGACTTGGGTTCGAGTCTCGGGTCCCTTTCCTTAAAAATATTTATCATGGCATCCCGTCGATCCCCGTCCTTCAAATCCGGTTGACTCTTCTGCAGAAGGATGCAGCCTATGGAAGGTATGTTTCGCCCAGTCACATAGTATTCTTAAAGAATGGAATGTTGCGCCATTTGTTGACGAAAAAGATCCCCATTTAAATTCTTGAGAATTAGTTAGGATTATAAGGATTTCTAAAAGCAGTATTCTTAGAATATTGAAATGAGGAAATTTCATCCATATCATTTGCCATTATATCAAAAACTACACGGCAACAATCTTTTTGAATAGAATAACATTTGTAGATAAGAGCAAGAAAGAATTTGGAATAATAACAACTTATCCTATCCGTATTTATTTCTGTCGAATATACTTTCACAAATCATTGCAAAATATCTATAAATCGCCATAACACGGATTATTGTGCTGTTAAAAATATGATGATAACAACACCTCCCAACACACCATAGTCTTGAGAGAAAGTTTAAGAAAAATGCTCATGATCAGCTGAAATTATCTAATTGGTTTGGTTCTCTGAGAACCCATTGACCAAGAAATAATTGGCCAAGAAATATTTATATAGAAATAATTGGCCAAGAAATATAATCCATTGGCCAAGAAATATTAACCTCTAGGTTTCCAGCATTACATTCATGTGCAATGCACGCTACTTTCACTGTTTAATTTTCTACGGCACCCCATAATGTTCTTTTCCCATCGACTTTACTTTGTTACATCAATGTATGAATTCATCCTATAGAGCTATCAACACAATTTAGTTCTCTAAGAGATGCAATCAGGCATCAGAACATTAACATATTCAAATTCGACCGGGTTAGGTTAGGTTAATTAGATTACGTCGCCATATCCTCATGGGATATACTGTATCTGGCGAATCGTTTAGATTTTTTTAAATTCGGATTTGATCGGATCTCCGATTATCTCCGTTCCCGTCGCGCCCTCCTACGGTAGTACCGGAGATAACCGGAGGACGCTAATAACCGAAATCTCCGATTCACTCATCGGTTAACCCTCTCCGCTTCTCAGCACTACTTGCTAATCGAAGATTTATCATGTTGTTAAATGAAAATTCTACACAATATAGTTATAAATACGAATACAATATATATCTATATATATAAAATGCCATGTTTGCTATCTATCGGCGTCGCATAGTCCGTCACATCCTTTGACGTATCGTTATTAATTTTTGCAAGCGCCATTCCTGATCTCATAGGTAGCATAGACTTCCTTCTAACTGCTCCAGATTATGGGGTTGATTGCTCTATTGAGTGATTGCTCTATTGAGTTTGGTATTTTGAGATTTCAACAAAATTACCTTCATTGAAACCTGTTCAGAGTTATGTTTAAATTCGAGATCACATCTTAGGCGCAGAGGTATGAAATCATCATGGAGTAACAATAGATGGCATCATAAAATATTATCAATAATATTTTATTGATAATATCATCATCACATCATGTATCAATTGATACATGATGTGATGATGACGCAACGCGAAGTGATATGCTGGTTAAATCAAAGTTAAAATTGGACACAAAATCCAATAAATTTCAAATGCTATAATAAATTAATTATATGAAAAAATACTTTTGCTTCGTTAATTATTAATTTATTACCTGTAAATTCTATAAATTCACGTGGTCTGAATCTGCTCCATTGAACCCCACCTTTAACTTTCCGGTAGACCCTCCATGGTGTTGAGCATCTTGTAATTGATTCTAAAATGATCTCCGCTATAAGTATCCCGTTTGGATTCTGCGGCTTAGTTCACACTAACATCACCAATAAATTCGCTTAAATTAACTTTAATTAAAGTTATTTATTATTAGTCCTACATCATGAGTTAATAAGAGTTGTCACATAAACTAAATTATATACATGAAATTCCGGACAATGCACTTGCTAACATATATTATAATATATATTGTATACATACAATATTTATATTATAGGACTGTATACTGAATATCAATATTCAATCGATACATACATATCGATATCATCGATATGTATGAATCGATACATATTGTATGTATTCATACATACAATATGTATCGATAAATATGCATATCGATTTGAATATATATGTTATCGTCAAAAGCCGAAATTAGTTAAAACCCGATTTGCCTAGTTGAAACTAATTAGGACAAAGCCTATTCGTGAATACTAGTATTAACTAGTCAATATTAGAATTCACTAAGATATTTTAGACACAGAGGCCCTCGTTTGTATTAGTACTGTATGATACTGAATTTTGGGAGATAAAGTTGTTGGACTCATTTTTATCGATAACAATTAACGAGACAAATTAACATAAACTTTTTACCTGAAAAGTTACCGTTACCGTTGAAATATGTACGGTTACAAGAAAGGTTGACTATTGCTACGCGTCCACTTGCCTAAATAATCTGGTTATTAAAGTTCTTGATATCTAGTATCCGAGTTTTCTTTACTACCCTGATCTATTAGTGTGTCTACTATCAAGGAAAGAACTAGGTTGTAGTGACGTCATTTTACAAAATGTCGCCTTCCATGGAAACAACTTTAATTTTGCAGTTTCAAGTGATGACCTATTGGCTTTTAAAATGGTTGAGAAAAGAAGAGTCCGTCTCCTAAAAAGAACTTTAAACTACTACAAATAATGTGAGTTAAGAAAAAAACAAGGCAAATTAAACTTTGATTGCCAGAATCTACACATTAGTCATTTATCTCGTATGTGTTAGCTATAATAGCAAATAAAGATAAAAGTTTAATGATTATATTTTAATACACCGGTATACAGTATATATTTAATATTTTTATATAACTATAGGTTTGAGAAAATATAGATTTTTGGATAAAGTTGAGCCGGTGACGTCATTTATTCGGGTTTTGACATCAATAACTAAGATATAGTTTCCTAACCTTTTTATCTACATTTAATAACCAGATTTTATTTATAACCTAGTTCTTTTGTAATGGTCCCAGATAAATAGGACGAATATTAGATATCAAAAACTTTAATATCCAGGTTATTTAGGCAAGTGGACGGGTAGCATATGTGTACCAACATCATGGATGCACTCATTATCCAGGTATTGCTAAAAATGTTTAAATGACAATTATAGGCCAGCATCAAACAATGCGATTTCTACACGATTTCAATGTATGCGAATCGGATGCAACAAGAATCGGTTGACAATCGTATAACATGTTATTACTGTGGGGATCAGAAACCCCCCTTTTTTATTGTCGCGGATTCGAATCGAAATTAAATTTAACGACGCAATTGAAATAAAATCGAATGACGCAGTTAATTGAGAAACAGGAGGTGTCGGATTGTCTTACTATTCTTTGGAAGATAATAATTTAAGATGTTTATTCGAATGTCGTGTTGGGAATGTTACCTGAGCTATCAAAACGATTACATAAGAAACAATAACAGCCATCCCGGGAAAAAAGGTGAAGAGAGATCAGGCACATAAAAGTGCTGGAAAGACGAAGGTCGTCGCTCTTTGCCGAGACGTTTTGCCGAGGCTTTTTCACAAAAGTCATCGTTGCTTTTTGGTTCTAGTATTAGCTTCTTTAATTTGCTGTGCATCCTCTCCTGTTTTTGAGCACTCGCTCGCATAATCGCCTTGATTATTCAGGAAGACTTTGAAGGAAGTTAAATAGTAATCCTCTTCTACCGAATCTATCTGTTGTGCTGTGTTTATAATCATCGATATTTTGGACTAAAGACTAAAGTAAAAAGAGACTAAAGACTTTTTTGTGCATATTTTACGCCCCTTTCCAATCAGGGAGATTACTAAGGAGCGGGACCAGTTCCAACCACGGGCTGCACCCACCATCCGGCCCCCCTTCCCCGTGAAGGGGGGCCGGATGGTGAAGGACGGGGATCACCGGGCCGGTCCCGGTAACCCAAAAAATATCCGGGACCAAACCCGGGACGCGAACCCGGCTCCTCCAGTGTGGCATGCCAATGCGTTACCACTAGGCCATCCGGCTGCCCGACTAAAGACTGTTTCTTTTGTCAACAGATGACGCCACTTTCCACTCAGTAAGAGTACTATGTGGCGGGGCGAAACAGTGAAGGACGGGGATCACCGGGCCGGTCCCGGTAACCCGAAAAATATCCGGGACCAAACCCGGGACGCGAACCCGGGTCCTCCACTGTGGCATGCCAATGCGTTACCACTAGGCCATCCGGCTGCCCGACTAAAGACTGTTTCTTTTGTCAACAGATGACGCCACTTTCCACTCAGTAAGAGTACTATGTGGCGGGGCGAAACAAGCCCTTCCACAGGCTAACCCGGGTCCTCCAGATGGCGGCCAATCCGGCCGACGACTAAAGACTGTTAGTGTCGTCTACTCGGTCTCAAAGGAACAACAACTGCAGGTACTCCTCTCCGTTATTTATCGGGAAAAACTTATGTAAATTCCAAATCTCTCTCATGTTTATTTTTAATTAATAAAGAAACTGTTGAATCTAATTCAATGTTGTTCTCCATCCAACTCACTGAATCACCTCAGACAGTCGTCCTGACTCACGCGATATTTGGTTGAATCGTTTTTAGGTTCAACGCCTGTCGATTCGATCTTTCCGAATTTCCGTTTCCGGGTCCGGAATCTCCACATTACGTACTAGTGGAGAAGTTGAACACGACAATGAACTTACTGACCTTATTCGGTCACAGTCTGAATTTTAAACGATTCGTCGCATACGATAATCAATCAACATTAATTAAGCTGAAATACCACATGACTTACAAGAAAACGAAAGTACGTGGTGATAAGTCATCTACTTTTATCTTGACACGATTAGAAGAAGTAAATTTCAATCACTTCTATCGCCTCAAGTGATGATATATCACTCTGCTTTTATCTTGATAGAAGTAATTGAAAACTAATTTATGAGAAATGGCTTGGTCACCTTCTACAGTTCAAAACTTATCAAAATTACAGCTTTAGCAATTCACGTAGCGGCCATGTTTATTTATTCTATTCACATATCGTTCCAACATTGGTTCTGAAAACTGGTTTCATGTAATAAGAGATTTTCAAACCAATATCGGGTCGGTTCGATTACACGACAATGAACTGACCTTATTCGGTCACAGTCTGAATTTTAAACGATTCGTCGCCTACGATAATCAATCAACATTAAGCTGAAATACCACGTGACTTACAAGAAAACGAAAGTACGTGGTGATAAGTCATCTACTTTTATCTTGACACGATTAGAAGAAGTAAATTTCAATCACTTCTATCGCCTCAAGTGATGATATATCACTCTGCTTTTATCTTGATAGAAGTAATTGAAAACTAATTTATGAGAAATGGCTTGGTCACCTTCTACAGTTCAAAACTTATCAAAATTACAGCTTTAGCAATACACGTAGCGGCCATGTTTATTTATTCTATTCACATATCGTTCCAACATTGGTTCTGAAAACTGGTTTCATGTAATAAGAGATTTTCAAACCAATATCGGGTCGGTTCGAAATCGCGGGTGACAAAATCAGTAGATGATCGTATAATGTGAAACCGACCAATAGTGATCTCTGGATAAGTCGCGAGGTCAAATAAATTAGTCAGTTCGATCTGCTAAGCTTATATCCCCAGATATTTTTTTCTTATCAGGTTACTGAAAAGTTAGGTTAGCTTGATTCAACGGGCTAGGCCCGGACTTCTCCTGAAAAACTTGAGGTGTGGGCTACAGTTCAAAACTTATCAAAATTACAGCTTTAGCAATACACGTAGCGGCCATGTTTATTTATTCTATTCACATATCGTTCCAACATAGGTTCTGAAAACTGGTTTCATGTAATAAGAGATTTTCAAACCAATATCGGGTCGGTTCGAAATCGCGGGTGACAAAATCAGTAGATGATCGTATAATGTGAAACCGACCAATAGTGATCTCTGGATAAGTCGCGAGGTCAAATAAATTAGTCAGTTCAATCTGCTAAGCTTATATCCCCAGATATTTTTTTCTTATCAGATTACTGAAAAATTAGGTTAGCTTGATTCAACGGGCTAGGCCCGGACTTCTCCTGAAAAACTTGAGGTGTGGGACTTAAAGTCACTGTATGCTCCTATAGAGAAGTA
Organism: Olivierus martensii; assembly: GCA_000484575.1. NCBI lineage: Eukaryota > Metazoa > Arthropoda > Arachnida > Scorpiones > Buthidae > Olivierus > Olivierus martensii. The sequence continues at coordinate 15,966 of AYEL01091317.1, forward strand.
TGGACACTTGAATGCCGCCATGTTTGAGATATCTAGTCTAACGCCATATAGGTACGGATTCAAAACAGAATTCCTTTTTTTCTGTTATATTATATATAATTAAAATTTATGCGAAGGTAGTATTCATATTGGTTACTGAATTATTTATTGTTGTATAAAAAATAATAAAAAATGCCGGATAAAAAACTGTAAATACACACTGTATCATATTGGTTACTCAGAATTATTGTTGTATAAAAAATAATAAAAAATGCCGGATAAAAAACTGTAAATACACACTGTTTTCACTCACTGAACCGCCTCAGACAGTCGTCCTGACTCACGCGATATTTGGTTGAATCGTTTTTAGGCTCAACGCCTGTCGATTCGATCTTTCCGAATTTCCGTTTCCGGGTCCGGAATCTCCACATTACGTACTAGTGTTACACGACAATGAACTGACCTTATTCGGTCACAGTCTGAATTTTAAACGATTCGTCGCCTACGATAATCAATCAACATTAAGCTGAAATACCACGTGACTTACAAGAAAACGAAAGTACGTGGTGATAAGTCATCTACTTTTATCTTGACACGATTAGAAGTAATTTTCAATTACTTCTATCGCCTCAAGTGATGATATATCACTCTGCTTTTATCTTGATAGAAGTAATTGAAAACTAATTTATGAGAAATGGCTTGGTCACCTGCTACAGTTCAAAACTTATCAAAATTACAGCTTTAGCAATACACGTAGCGGCCATGTTTATTTATTCTATTCACATATCGTTCCAACATTGGTTCTGAAAACTGGTTTCATGTAATAAGAGATTTTCAAACCAATATCGGGTCGGTTCGAAATCGCGGGTGACAAAATCAGTAGATGATCGTATAATGTGATACCGACCAATAGTGATCTCTGGATAAGTCGCGAGGTCAAATAAATTAGTCAGTTCAATCTGCTAAGCTTATATCCCCAGATATTTTTTTCTTATCAGATTACTGAAAAATTAGGTTAGCTTGATTCAACGGGCTAGGTCCGGACTTCTCCTGAAAAACTTGAGGTGTGGGACTTAAAGTCACTGTATGCTCCTATAGAGATCTATGGACACTTGAATGCCGCCATGTTTGAGACATCTAGTCTAACGCGATATAGGTACCGATTCAAAACAGAATTCCCTTTTTCCCGTTATATTATACATAATTAAAATTTATGCGAAGGTAGTATTCATATTGGTTACTCAGAATTATTGTTGTATAAAAAATAATAAAAAATGCCGGATAAAAAACTGTAAATACACACTGTTTTCACTCACTGAACCGCCTCAGACAGTCGTCCTGACTCACGCGATATTTGGTTGAATCGTTTTTAGGCTCAACGCCTGTCATTTCAATTCGATCTTTCCGAATTTCCGTTTCCGGGTCCGGAATCTCCACATTTCGTACGAGTGTTACACGACAATGAACTGACCCTATTCGGTCACAATCTGAATTTTAAACGATTCGTCGCATACGATAATCAATCATAAGTGAATGGTATTTAGATATGATAGGAAAAAAATACAATGTTACCATTTCGTACGAGTGTTACACGACAATGAACTGACCCTATTCGGTCACAGTCTGAATTTTAAACGATTCGTCGCATACTATAATCAATCATAAGTGAATGGTATTTAGATATGATAGGAAAAAAATACAATGTTACCATTAGTGCTAAGAAAACATAAGCTGCCAAATTTTCTTGCTAGAAATTACACTATAAATTATTTAAGTAAAATTTTATTTTCATAAGTTACTTGGGCAAGTTTTAAAAATAATATGGGCAATTGATGTATAATATAAAGTATTTAACTTGTTTTAAAATTATTAAAAAGTAACCTGAACATTTGAATACATAAATAATATATAAGACAATAATTAATAATTAATTTGGACATTTTATAAATAAAACACTTGACTTGAGACAGCATTTTTCATTCCCATACTTCGGCTTCCACATTTTATGTTTTCGTTTTTTTCTTTCAATTGGGCATTTATTTTCCTTATAATGATATGAATTCTTGTTCTACAGTATTGTTCAATTAGATGTTGGTCATAATGCCATGGCATGTTGAAAAGTTTTCGCTCGGAAATATAAAAAACGAACCATTTCTATTACTACACCAAAAGCTCGACATAACCAGACATCTTCGAATCAAGAAATGATTTAGATAACTATATATAGATAACTGTAAATTAATACAACCAGACATCTTCGAATCAAGAAATGATTTAGATAACTATATATAGATAACTGTAAATTATTATCCGCCGCCACATGTAGCCAAATTCAGTTTAGCTCCAAGCTTAGCTCTTCGACAATGTCTCAAACATGGCATCTGGAACCCATGTGACAGGGAGCTAACCAATGAAAGGCTTCCATTGTCGGAAAAGTCTAGGGAAAAGCATGTCCATACTTCTCTATAGGAGCATAGAGTTACTTTAGTGGGACTCTGTTTTGAACTTGGTACTCCAGGGTGGTAAGCTACAGCTTTACCTGAAAAAAATAGTTTGTATTGATGCACTAATGATTCTAGAATATATATAGGAGAGCATACGAAATGCCTGTGCAATTATTGAGAGAGAAATATTTTTACGTATTAAAGAATTACAAAGTAGATTGAGGTAGCAAGCTTCACTCTGAGCACTTATTGTACAATGTACAATATATAATATAATACAATAATACTGCTTATGAAATACTTCTGCATGACTTTCATCAATTTTTACATTTCAAACATCTGTGAAACTATGCGCTAAATTGAAAAATGATTTTCACAAAAATCGTTCTTTTTTTCGAGGAATAAGAATAAAGTATAAAAATTTATATATTTCCCTTGAAACAAATTCACTTCACCAATAAATGCCCCTTAAATATTTCCTCCAAACAAAACATATTAATGCAATTTGTTTTCCCTCTTCAAGCCTATTAACTTATATTAAAAACATTTTTTTCTGAAACTCGTCGTTATTTAGATATTTCGCATTATTAACTTAAATATATAATTTTATGTACAATAAAACAATCACTCATTATGGACTACTTTATAACCACGATAGACTATTGAATATAATTACTGAAACATATTCTTTAAACACAATAAATAGGAATTTAGTACGGTTTGCATTAACTAAAACATTTTTTTCTGAAACTCGTCGTTTTTTAGATATTTCGCATTATTAACTTAAATATTTTTATGTACAATAAAACAATCACTCATTAATTAAATTCAATAGTCTATCGTGGTTATAAAGTAGACTATTACTTTACTTTACTTTATATCTTTATAACCACGATAGACTATTGAATTTAATTACTGAAACATATTCTTTAAACACAATAAATAGGAATTTAGTACGGTTTGCATTAATATCACCTGGTAGTCTGGTTTGAGAACAACTACCCTAGAATGGAAAGTAAAAATTTTTCCACGCAGCTAATCTCAGACATAAATCATATAATTTCTTTATCAACATATGACACGACTTTCCAATAAGTGCTGATCTACCCTATCACAAGTAGTGTTTCTGATTTCCCGGCCATTTTCATTCCCGGGCATTTCTGGGAAATCCAGGGAACATAACAGTCATTCCCGGGAATCCCGGGAATGCATTAAAATTTAACAAAATCTAAAAAAGTAGTTATGTCACAAGTAGTGTTTCTGATTTCCCGGCCTTTTTTCATTCCCGGGCATTTCTGGGAAATCCAGGGAACAAAAGTCATTCCCGGGAATCCCGGGAATGCATTAAAATTTAACAAAATCTAAAAAAGTAGTTATTTATAAATTAATATTACAAAAAATACACAAAAGAAGGATATTAATAAATTCCAAAAATTATATTCCTTTATATATGACTAAGCCTGTACCAGAAACCTTTACAAGTCGCATTGTTCAATCAATATCAACGAAATTTGGAATGTAGTATTCTTTAGATTATAAACATATATTAGCTCAGTTAAGATCATACACAAACGAGTGTTTAATGTTCAGGACCGGCTCAAGATACGATCGAGAGGAATGATCGCTCAGAGCGCCGATATTCTAAGGGCGCCAGCATTCGTTTTTTGTTGTAATTACAATCAAACCCGATAAGATGCCATCATACGTTTGGGCGATTTTGGCTGCTAATCGAGCTTGGCGGTTTGTCAAAAACGTGTAGTATAGAAATGAAAATGGACTCTGAATTTATTAAATTTAATAAAACACAGTGCATTTATATTTAGCCTATAAGTACCGTATATGTATATTCTAGTACTATAGGCCCTATATGGAAATGATTTGGTTCTTGCAATCTTAAATTTTCTACAACCTAAGTGTGAACCAGGATAAAGAGACATATGATATTCTACAACCGTTTATTCTATTTCTCCCACCCATTGGGTACAAATGAATCCAGAGAGCTTTTAATACTGTATATACAGTACTGATGAACTTCGGGAT
>AYEL01091319.1:0-62145 GCA_000484575.1 Olivierus martensii
TTCTAATTATATATTATTCTTAAATGTTTAAAATTTGCCTTTCGAATTTTATCATCATTAAAATCAGGGAAATGAAATGTTAGTGTCTTTTTGATTAATCCTGTTATTTTTTTTTTATAAAAATATAGGATAGTTGGGATTGAAAGGATTTTTTACAGCTCCACAGATAACAATATAAAGTGGGACGATAGATCCCACAAGTTGACTATGCCTTAGAAAGCTACAGGAGCAAATGCCTGTGTTTCTTTGCTGCCTCATCAAAAGAAGGATTCGTTCCTGGACAGAGTGCTGATCTATGATGAGAAGTGGGTGGTTCTTTACGATATTCCATGGTCACCATCGTCGATGGATAGCACCATATGAACCTTCTCCCAAACAACCGAAACTACTACTGTATCAACAGAACGTTATGCTCTGTTTTGGTGAATGTTCGGGTTATCGTAAATCTGCTAAATTATCAATCTGCTTGTTGGCTTCGGTGGTCTAGCGGTTATGATGTTGGGACGTTAGCCCAAAGGTCCCCAGGTGGTCTAGCGGTATGACGTTGGGACGTTAGCCCAAAGGTCCCCGGTGGGCTGAGGCAGATTTTTTCTTCAGATAAATTAGTTAAAAATTCTAGTTTGAGCCGAGGCAGATTTTTTCTTCAGATAAATTAATTAAAAATTCGAGTTTGTATGACGTTGGGACGTTAGCCCAAAGGTCCCCGGTTCGATCCCGGGCATGATGTTGGGACGTTAGCCCAAAGGTCCCCAGTTCGATCCCGGGCCGAGGTGGATTTTTTCTTCAGATAATTTAGTTGTTTAGCCCAAAGGTCCCCGGTTCGATCCCGGGCCGAGGCAGATTTTTTTCCCGGTTCGATCCCGGGCTGAGGCAGATTTTTTCTTCTTCAGGTAAGTTAATTCAATCCCGGGCCGAGGCGGATTTTTTTTCAGACAAATTAGTTAAAAGGTGGTCTAGCGGTATGACGTTGGGACGTTAGCCCAAAGGTCCCCGGTGGGCTGAGGCAGATTTTTTCTTCAGATAAATTAGTTAAAAATTCTAGTTTGAGCCGAGGCAGATTTTTTCTTCAGATAAATTAATTAAAAATTCGAGTTTGTATGACGTTGGGACGTTAGCCCAAAGGTCCCCGGTTCGATCCCGGGCATGATGTTGGGACGTTAGCCCAAAGGTCCCCAGTTCGATCCCGGGCTAGGTAGATTTTTTCTTCGGATAAATTAGTTAAAAATCTAGTTCAATTATTAATTAATAGATGGTGCCACTCATTGATTTGTAAAATTAATAATAATTCTAATTATGAGATGGCGCTAACATTAGTTCAAATTATTTCAAATCATTAAAATTATTCCGTTACCAGTTTCAAGGGCTAAAATTTGGCTTGATAATTTAGGTTTTTCTGTTATGGTTTCAAGGGCTAAAATTTGGCTTGATAATTTAGGTTTATTTGGGATATAGTTCCCTTGAAGTTATTATTTAAAAGTTAGATCAAGAGCTTAATCCATTCAAGCCAACAGTCCGTAATAATGCAATTCCTTTCTTATTTCTTTTTTGATTTTAAGCATGCCATCCAATAAAAGCTGTTGTAATTATGACAGCATATGTGGGACTAGCAAGTTAACAAACTCCATGAAGGTCAAATATTAAAATTCTAGTATTGATAGAAACAAGAAAGAGGAAATTGTCTGAGCAAGGCTTTTCATTGTGCAAATTGGCTCTCTTATAGATAGATATCTTTTGTTGGATGATAACCAATTTATTTAGAATTATGAATTTTACAGTATTAAAAGTATGCATAATTTTTATAGGAGTGTTTTCATTTTACTACTCTGTATTTGTGGCATTTTAAATATCCTGATTTTTAATCTTTCTTTCTTTCTGGAGAAGAATTTTAACAGTTCTTGACTTTTTAGCTTACTATCCAAAAGAAATGGAGACTTGTAAGATTGATCAATGATTGTCTGTGTCCCTCCACTAATAACTTTTGAACTAATTACCCATATTTTCATGAAAATTGATAGTGATTTTTGTATCATTAAAGGATACTTTGATATCACAATTGCTATTTTGTAACATCCTTTAATACTATTGGATAAACTAATCCTGTAGGATAGAATTTTATTTTAATTACAATTTTAGTTTATATTATTTCCAATAGATGGTGCTAAGTATTAGCAGTGTAGAGGTAACATAGGTCTTATCTAATTTCTTAACACCATCTATCTCAATATCTGTTATAATAACATCACAATTGATGTGATGTAATCATGACATAATAATTGATGATATAACAAAACACAAATAATGTTTATGACAGTGGTGATGTAACAGTGTGTGATGTCATTATAATGTCATCATCTCTATGATGTGGTGTTATCCTGTATGATGATTAAATTAGTATTAAAATTGGACACCAAACCAAATGCTTCCAAATGCTAAATAAATGATACTTTTTGAAAGTAGGCAATTCTTGTTCTTTCTGAAATTCTTGTTTTGCAACTTTATTAGATATTCATGTTTAAGATTGCATTTAGTATTCTTTTCGGTATATCTTGGTTATTTAAAATGCAGAATGATTTTCTACGCCATTTTAAGTATTGACTTATTACCCTTCATTTTTTAAGGCATTTTTGTTTGGATTCAATGATTTTTTCTCTTTTAGCTTAATGTTGTTTTTATTTTATATATTATGGTTCTTTTACATTACTTTATAATGTACATTTTATATTTGTCTTTTGAAGCACATTATTATTTTTGTTATTTATTTACATTTTATTTTTATAATTATTTTTTTGAATTTTATAGACCACATATTTTTTGTAGTTTACATAAGTGGTCCTTTAAATTTCAATAATAAACAAGCCTAATTCTATTTTTTATCCTTATTTGAATGCTTCATTGTTTATCATATCACAACTTACATAATATAAAATGGAAATATCAATCATTAAATAGAAATGATTTTGTCAAATTTGAAGGATCAAAACAATGTGATTTATTAATTCATGTTCTTCATGTTATTCATCAAAAAAAATCAAAGTCTATATAAATATGAATCTGGAAATATTTTTTTTGAAATAACACAGTGTGTAAAAAAACATATAATTTAATAGATCTATTAGTCTCATGATGGCTGTAATAAATTATGGTTTACCATCAACTGTAACAAAATAAACTACAGTGGTACCTTGGTTAACAATGGTAATCCATTCTAGGATTACTGTCGTTAACCAAAACCGTTGTTATCCAAGGTGCGATTTCCCCATAAGATTTAATTAAAAATTGATTAATTTGTTCCAGCTCCTCCCCACAACCATAATAAATATTAAAAATGCAGATAAAACTCATTTAAAAAACAACCATAGTAAATATTAAAAATGCAGATAAAACTCATTTAAAATGTCCTTAAAATATATGGAAAATATCATTTATTTATTATATTTGCTACAAAAAAATTGTGGAAAATATCATTTTATTTATTATATTTGCTCAAATAAAAATTAACATTAATAAAATGAATTGTTCATGAAAACAGTTTTTAATAATAAATTTCATGAAAACAGTTTTTAATTATCAATCTCACCAGAAGGACAATTAGATCGGACTATTTATTATATTTGCTACAAAAAAATTAACATTAATAAAATGAATTGGTTGTAAAAACAGTTTTTAATTATCAATCTTCGCCAGAAGGACAATTGGGTTCATTTCCAGAGTGTTTTGATAAATGAACCCATAAACCATGATTAGCAGCTTATAGATTCAATGATTATTATACAGACGAGATTTGATTTTGCCTTTACTGATTAGCAGTTTATAGATTCAACGATTATTATACAGATGAGATTTGATTTTGCCTTTATGGCGGAATGAACAGTGACACGCATTCGCTGATTTATTGTCTATATGAACTGTAAACAAACAGTGGCACATACTCACTGATTTATTGTCTATATGAACTTAGGATCTCGAACAGCCATTTTTTCTTCTAATGGAATCCAAAACTGTGACGTCATACCACTTGCAGGTGTCAAATAATGTATAACACAAACAAACAATAAAATCATACTTTGTTCACAAAATTTAAAATAATAATTGTCTAGAAATCTTTAAGAAACTAAAAACTAGTGAACTGTTGCACGTCTATCTTTAATTAATTAAATAATTTGTTTTCATTACTATATGTTAATTATCATTTACTTAATTATATTTTTATATGGTTATAATTTTATTAATTTTAATAATGATATTGTTGGATTTGAATTGATTGCGATAAAAAAAATACTGATTAACAACTGAGCTAACGAATCACATGATGCAATGACAATCTGTTTTACAGAGCTCTATTTTGTCGGAAGTTCACATAATCAGGAGTTGTTAAGCAAAGCCTGCGTCGTCAACCAAGAGATTTTTTTCTTACAGCCACTTGTCGTTAACCAAGTATGTCATTATCTGAGGATATTATTAACCAAGGTATCACTGTATACTTTAAAGTTTATATTTAATGGTATGGTGAAAAACTTATGGAACAAAGACAGATAGAATGATACTGATTGTTTTATGCAAAATATATAGTAAATGGAATTTTGAACATACTCTGTGTGACAAATATTGCTAATCAGTTTATGGAATTATTTATCCCTATAAACCAATGTTAAATTAATAATTCACACTACTATTAAATATTTTGAATGGTTTGAAATAAATTGAATAATGGTGTTGAATAGTTAGACAAGTGGAAGTCATCCAAAACTATTCATATCTAAAAAGTTGTCTTTGATCAAAATTGCATATACAGGTAGGCCTCGATTAGTGCGAGTTTGAATAATGTAATTTCGATTAGTGTGACTTATAAAAATTATACCGTTTTTCGGTTAGTGCGAGCAAATATTCGATTAATGTGAGTTGTAAGCATAGACCAGTCTTACTAACAAAACTCCGTCTCCTTTTATGATGTCAATTAACAAATTACCGTTAATTTTCGGTTAGTAAAACTGGACGAGGAGCAGTCCAAGAACAGTCACTTGGCTTTGAAGGGGTGAAACATCAGAAAGATGGGCTTTTTTGCTAATTCTGTTTAGCATTACTGTACTATTATTTAGCTTTGCTATCATATACATACAGTATAGAGATTACTGTACTATTATTTAGCTTTGCTATCGTATACATACAGTAGAGTGCAGAATTTTCTCTTTTAAAAAGTATTGAAATAGATAAATGGAAGAACACTTTTGATGATAAAACAGGAAACGAAAAAAATAAGAGGTTAGTGATTACGGACTGATTAACAACTGAGCTAACGAATCACATGATGCAATGACAATCTGTTTTACAGAGCTCTATTTTGTCGGAAGTTCACATAATCAGGAGTTGTTAAGCAAAGGTTAAATTTGAGAGCTCAAAGTACAGCGCAATGCGAAACCTGACGCCTTGTGTAAACAAACAATCGTATTATCCCTCTTGCGGATGGAATACGGTATTCTACTACACAAATGTTTAAAATAATTGTTTACTTGGCAGTTTTCTTCGTATTTTCTTAAAATAATGTGAGATAAATAATTTTTATTTTATAAGAAGTATTAGTACGTATGAGAATATCGACTTTGTTGAAAATTTTGTTATTTTAATAAATATTGCTGTAATTTGTATACGTAGCTATCATCCTGCCATCTGTATGATATATATAAAATCATGTAGCTTAGATTTTGACAATCATTTAAATTATTATTGCTGGGCAGTGGAAAACCATAGTGCTGGGATTATTTCTGGAGTGTTATCATTTATTTCATGTATTTTTCTTGAATATTTTATAATCTCCAGTGTTTCTGCCCATCTAATTTCACGTACTTTTTTACCGTTCGTGCTATTTTTGCTTCATTCCATCGGATGTCGATATTATAATTATAAAATGCTTTCACAAGCGCAGTTTTAAATTGACCTTTTTCTATATCCTTTTTATGTTCTAATAATCTGGTTTTAAGTGATTGTATAGTACTACCTACGTAGACTTCTTGTCTGTTTGTGTCATTGTTATAAAGCGGAATGATATAAACCCCAGCTTTCATTTCCAGTTGCGGTATCGGTTTATTGTTTTTAATTATATCAAAAGTTGTAGTCCTTTTGTATGGAAGTTTTATATTATGCATATTCAAAGCTTTTCTAATTGGTTCTAATGTACTATCGTAGTTTACAGGTGTTATATACTTTGCACTCATTTCCTCAGCTGGCAGATGCGTATCATTGACAATAGTGCTATAGATGTTTGTAATGGTTCTGTAACATTGTATACTATTGTAAATGTGGTGAATAAAGGATGTGTTATAGCCATGTATTTATGCTTGGTGTACTATTTTATTAAATTCAGTTAATCTAAGTTCATCATTACTGCAGTGTGTCAACATTCTTTTCAGGAGGAATTTGAATGCCGTAACCTTATATTTAAAGGGGTCCGATGACCATTGGGGTATGAACACTGGAGCATAGGAAGGCTTTCTGTAAATTGTGGTTATGTAGTAGCTATCAATCTTCATTATATCAACATCTTCATTATTCTTGTTTGTAAAAAATCCAACCACTGATGATGGCTTAATTAAGCCGAAAGTTCTAGAATTAAACGGGTAATTAAAAATTTATTAAAATATCGACGGAAAATCAAATTTTTGAATAATACGATAGAAATATGGAAAATATGATAGAATTTGAGATTTAACCACTTTTTCTCGATTTGCGCAAAAATTATGAAGTTATTAAGTTTTAAATTTTGTCTTGGCTACCAAGTCATTGGAGCGGACGATGGTGCGCGTTTGTCTTGGCTATCAAGGCATTGGAGTGGAAAAGGTAAAGTTGATCTTGTTGTAAATCAATGTCCTTAAATTTGATTTTATACACACCTGGGACTTGATTTTTATCATTCCTCAAACAATTGAACACTGTGTTCCTTCTTATAAACACTATCCTTTTTCCTATAGTTTTTTCTATCTTTTTTCTGTGTTTTAATATGAGTGGGTCTAACTCTACTTTAAATGTCTTCTTAAATTCATCCCTGCATTCCAACTTCCTTTTCATTTTATTTTGTACTGCTTCCCAAAGATTGAGGATACTACTTGTACAGCAACGCTTTAATGCTTGCTATAATATCTAATCTAATGCTGTGGATTTATCTTCCTCATTATTATAGTGCATCTCAACCCAGTTGATCTTGTTGTAAATCAATGTCCTTAAATTTGATTTTATACACACCTGGGACTTGATTTTTATCATTCCTCAAACAATTGAACACTGTGTTCCTTCTTATAAACACTATCCTTTTTCCTATAGTTTTTTCTATCTTTTTTCTGTGTTTTAATATGAGTGGGTCTAACTCTACTTTAAATGTCTTCTTAAATTCATCCCTGCATTCCAACTTCCTTTTCATTTTATTTTTACTGCTTCCCAAAGATTGAGGATACTACTTGTACAGCAATGCTTTAATGCTTGCTGTAATATCTAATCTAATGCTGTGGATTTATCTTCCTCATTATTATAGTGCATCTCAACCCTATTGAATAATGTATGGAATGCCATCATTTTGTATTCCCACAGAACTTGTTCTGTATTAGGAATAAGCAAATGTTTGTATGTATTTTTTCTAAAAACTTTTGTTCTATATTCCTCTTTCTAGATTCTAATGTTTAAATCAAAATAATCCACTTCAACGAAATCTTTTTTTGTTTTTTATTGTTAGATCTAGCTTATCGTCCATTAAATAATAATCTAGGTCTAACTCTAAGAAAACAAAAAGATTTCATTGAAGTGGATTATTTAGATTTGAACATTAGAATCTAGAAAGGGGAATATAGAACAAAAGTTTTTAGAAAAAATACACACAAACATTTGTTTATTCCTAATACAGAACAAGTTCTGTGGGAATACAAAATGATGGCATTCCATACATTATTCAATAGGGTTGAGATGCACTATAATAATGAGGAAGATAAATCCACAGCATTAGATTAGATATTACAGCAAACATTAAAGCATTGCTGTACAAGTAGTATCCTTAAACTTTGGGAAGCAGTACAAAATAAAATGAAAAGGAAGTTGGAATGTAGGGATGAATTTAAGGAGACATTTAAAGTAGAGTTAGACCCACTCATTTTAAAACACAGAAAAAAGATAGAAAAAAACTATAGGAGAAAGGATAGTGTTTACAAGAAGGAACAGTGTTCAACTGTTTGAGAAATGATAAAGATCGATAGACAAAAATCAAGTCTCAGGTGTGTATAAAATCAAATTTATATAGGAACACATCATGCACGCTTCCTAAAAGAATTTTAGAACACAAATATGACACAGAAAAAGAGAGAACCATTCCAGCTTTGCCTCAAAGAGCTTTAAACAGTAATCTACATATAAATTGGGAGAGCACAAAAATTATTAAAATACAGGAAAATCCACATATAGGAAGATGGGAAGAATCTCGTTATATTAAAAAAGAAAAAACAACCAATTAAACCTATCAACATTATAGATCCAGGAGAATTGAGTAGTGCCTGGAGGTTTTGTCTAAATTAATAGTTTACTGAAGATTTATGAAAAATTTGTGTTAATGTATGTAATAAAATTTAATTTAAAAACTTTTAAAAATTAAATAAGAAAACATGTTTGGCATGCATTTTGTTACTATAATAGTTATGTTTAATTTAATTTTAAATGTTAACGAATTGGAACAGAATTTTAATTTCTTGTATAACGCTGAAGAGGGAATCTAAGTATTCCAAAAGCACTATATTGTATTCAACAAAGTAATTTTTCTTTGAAAATATTATTTCTTGCTAATTGGCTAGTTGTAATTAATAACATTTGAATTTCTAAATTTGTTTTTCCAGAGGAATTCATTAATATAAGAAACAAAAATGTCTGAGGTTCCAAATTGTCACTGAAACTTCCTTTTTGCTCTCATAAGTTTTCCACTTTCTGGGTATAGATCAAATGATTGTTTGGATCTACAAAGTTTTCTTTGTGGATAACTATACAATGTTCATAAATTCATCCCCAAGTTCATTGAGATTTCCATATGCCCTCCCACCATCTGTCATTATTATAGTGCCTGATTGTATATACCTATATACATTTTCAAAAAATAAAAATAAGTAACAAAGAACAGAAGTATAATAAATATCTCAATAGGAATTCTATAAAAAACATACAGAAATTAAAAAATCTATCTCTACCCAGGATCACTGTGAGCATTTGGATTAGTCCAAACATCCTAATCACTAGACCACTGAGACTATCTGACAGATAGATTAGATTCTTCAGATATTATCATCCCAGGCTGAGGCAGATTTTTTCTTCAGATAAATTAATGAAAAATTATAGTTTAATCGTTAATTCATAGATGGACCATTCTTTGTTTAATCATTAATTATTTATTAATTACAAGATGGCTCTATCATTAGTATAAATTATATCTAATTATTAAAATTTCTGTTTAAATTAGCAAGGGATTAATTTTGCAATTTAAGTTCAATTTGAATATTTCCCTTGAAGATTGATTTTTTATTGTCTATGTTTTTTTTATTTTACAGTTCAACATAAAATGTTTCACTAATTAATTCTCAAGGAAGCTACAGGCAATCTCCGACTTACATAGATCCATATTTATACAAGTTTAATTTTAGTTAACAAGCTGGGTTCAGCTTATCTCATTAACTAAAATTAATGACCCTCCTGAAAAACTAGAAATGTAAGACTCGAATTGAATACAGATCCTCCGAGATTATAAGCAACTGCTTTACCATGCTATTTATGGGCATATTCTTTAATATAATTTTTAATGTTAACACTTTGTTACCCACTAGTACTGTTTTACATATGCTCTGACATACGTAGATTCAATTTACATACAGTTTCACAGAACAATCCACTTATGTAAATCAGGGATTGCCTGTACTATTCTCCTACCTCCCATTTTTAAATTTTAATTTTTTAAAGAATTTCACAGAATAAAAACTTCAACAAAATTTAGTGCAAAATGATAGTATAAAAATTTTAATGGAATATTTTGTGTGGGAGTAATTTTTTAAATTATTAAGTACAAAACAGTTTAAATAATATTGATAAAGGAGACAAAATTATTTAGCTTAACAAAAAAATTTATTGTTTCAGACATTTTGGAATAATTCCTTGATCATTTTTCAGCTTTTCATCAAAGCTTTTACTGCTGATAATAGTGCAAAGAGTCTATTAATTGATGAAAGAATGACAGTGGGTCATGTTTGTCATCTGTTGGCAGAGAAAAATCATGTAGTTATGGATACAAAATGGGCTATTGTAGAGCACATTCCAGAACTGTACATGGGTATGTTTATCAGTTGTTTTTTCAAAATTTACAGTGCTAATAATACACTTTTTTATTTTCTGAGTTGGAGAACTGTTGAATTACTTTATTAATTATAATAATATGTAGACTTAAGTCTAAATTTTATTTTACACTTTTATTTAAATGTTTTTGAAAATTTAATTCAGGTTGAACTTTGAATAATTTGATGTGAATTCTTAAATTCATTTTAATAAATTTAATCTTCAATGTAATAATATAAAAAATTTTAGTGAAAATTGAAATTTAAAATATTTTTGATTACTTTATTAAATATTTAGAATAAAAAAGGATTAATAATTATTTAATAATTTATATATTAATTTTGTAATATGCATATTGTTTATAATGTTTGCTTTCTATAATTTCCCACAATTATAAAAATTATATTATTTCAAGTAATTATATATATTTTTTATTTTGCTATTAATATCTATCAAGGGCAGGACAAGACTTTGTAATCCTCAATTTTGATCTGCTTGTAGAGGGTGAAACTAGAGCAAAAATGATCAAATATATGTCTAAACATTTGTCTAATGCACCATCATAATAATAGTTTTTGATGTTTCAAAATTCATATGTTTATATATGACTTGATGAAAGAATGCCCAGCAACATCTCTCCATAGTTCATTTGGTAATAATTTGTTTATTAACTGCCATCACAGTTGTGGGTTTGATCCTTCTCTGTTTTCTTTCTTTTTTGATAATAATATGTAGATAAATATAACTTTAAAATGCATATTAACCCTTTGCACTCCGGTGTCAATAACGTACTTGACAGGCCGAAGACCTGCTACACCTCTGTTTTCTTTCTTTTTTGATAGTAATATGTAGATAAATATAACTTTAAAATGCATATTAACTCTTTGCACTCCGGTGTCAATAACGTACTTGACAGGTCGAAGACCTGCTACAACTCCGTTGTCTACGTTGAAATTATAATAAATTTTTAATTACCCCCTTTAATTCGAACTCAATCCGAATCAATTAACACATTTGTGATCTTTGGACCCGCAGAAATTCTTCAAGAATTGAATGTACGAATTTGTCCGACCTGCTCTATCATGTTCCACGTATCCTTCAGATTTTATCCTTACTTCTTTTTTACAGATATCTTGATCCAGTAAATTATAATATGGGAAAGTTTGACCCCATGTAAATAATATGATTTTAATGCTTTTTCACACATAAAATTCGATAAATTAGTTTTATTTAAAAATTTATAAACGGATCGTCCGAATTTTGTGACTTTCTCTATCATGTTCCACATTTTCTTCCGATTTTATCCTTACTTCTTTTTTACAGATATCTTGATCCAGTAAATTAATTTGGGAAAGTTTGCCCTTGTAAATATACGATTTTAGCGCTTTTTCACACATAAAATTCGATAAATTAATTTTATTTAAAAATTTCCGAAAAATTAGTTTTATTTAAAAATTTATAAATTTTAACTTATCAGCAATTGTAAATAATATGATTTTAGCGCTTTTTCACACACAAAATTCGATAAATTAATAATTTCTTATTTATCAGCGACAAAATTCAATAAATTAGTTTTATTTAAAAATTTATAAATTTTAACTTATCAGCGAAATAAAGCGACCGGCTTGACAATCGACGCAGAACTCGGCTTCCTAGATTCTGGCGGGAAATATCTAACGGTTTTTCGAACAGAAGTCGGCGTCCTAGATTCTGGCGGGAAATATCTAACGGTTTTTCGTACGGTTATCATATTTCCGGACTGGAAAATTCGACCCCCCTTATAATGCACCCCTAATTTGGAGGTGCTGAGTCCAAAAATGTAATTATATTATTTACCAGCTGAGGCACCCGATATCGAGATACAGGGCCCCAAAATTGAGACCTATCAGTCCAATTTTTCAGTAAATAATTTCGAAATTCTAATGAATTTAGATGTGGTTTAACATTCCGAATGAAAAAATCGCATAATTTCGTAAAGGTAGGTCATAGGTAAACGGAAATGGTTGCATTCGATTCAGAATGTAAAACTAATTCGAAATTATTTACAAAAATTACTTGAAAAATTGGACTGATAGGCCCCAACTTTGGGCTCTATCTCGATAACGGGACCTCAGCGGTAAATAATAATTACATTTTTAGACTCGGGACCTCCAAATTAGGGGGTGCACTATAAGGGGGGTCGAATTTTCAACTCCGGAAATATGATAACTGTACCCGGTTTTTCGAAATCAGCTGATTGTTTATATTAGTTATATTTTAAATATAACACAAAAATTTAAACAATAAAGTAATTTTTGTGTTATCTGCAGTCGAAATAAGTAACTAGTAGACCAGGGGTGCATAACTATTGTCAAACAGCGTCTATCCAAGGTCAATTGTTGACCTCAGGCTATGGGCTAGTTACATTGGGCCGATTGTAAACGGAGTTTTTATCGTCCACGGTTTACAGAAAAAAACCGCTTCTAGACAGCGTTCAGATAAATCGCGGTTTTAAAAGCATTGCAAAGACCTTGACTATACCGGTCAACGGCTAAATCTTGGCTGTTATACAGTTCCTACGCGCCTCCGTCGTTTGAAAATTTTTAGCCAATCAGTATCTCGGGCTCTATCGATGACGTCAGTAATATGGCGGCTTCGAAGTGAAGAAATGAAGAATGTTTTAAATTACACTTAAAACATTTAATATATTCTTTAAATGATATTTCATTCATTAATAATTCAAATTAAATATGGAGAATTCTACAAACTATGAAAATGTAACACATGCGCAAGAAGACGCAGTCTAGATTCTAAACCTGGCTAGTGGCTGCTCAAGAAATATACTTTAGAAACCAGTTTTCTAGACCTCGTCGCTTCGTTTATGCAACGCAAATTTTATAAAACCGTGGTTCAGACAGCGGCCGAGGTCTAGAACGCGTTTAAACAATCGGCCCATTGTGTTGACTAAGGGAGAGCCGTGACAACCCGTCCCCTTTGTTTGAAAATGCTATTACAGTTTTATAACTATTTTTGAAAAATTAATGACTTAGAATGACTAAATACAGAAAAATAATTCACCATCCGCCATTTTTAAAAGGCATTGAGATAAATCTGAGTAAAAAACGTATAAAAAGCGATAATTTATCAAAAATCAGTGCTAAATCTGGCATACAGATGGCAGGATGATAGCTATGTATACAAATTATAGCAATATTTATTAAAATAAATAAATTTTCAACAAAGTCGACATTCTTATACGTAAATACTAATACTTCTTATAAAATAAAAAATATTTATCACACATTATTTTAAGAAAATTGGAAGAAAAACGGCTAATAAACAATTATTTTAAACATTTGTGTTGTAGAATACCGTATTTCATCCGCGATAGGGATGATACGATTGTTTGTTTACACGAGGTCAGGCCGTGATATCGGATTACACTTACAAGGGGAGGACACAGCTGACCCCCCACCGATTTTGATCCGCTTGGGTATGGATTCAAGTCCCTGACCTATGGTCTGATATTTTTTTTGTATCTGGTTCTCGTAGTTTTGTGTTCTTTATATTTATTAAGATAATGTATATTGTCTTAATAAAAATTAGTAATGTGGAATCTATAAATTTTTGGCATTTGTGATTTATGACCATTCCAATTTATGATGGCAGGGTTTTAATCAAACTTTATTGTAAGTCCAGGACTATCTGTATTTCTTCAATCATTTTTTTACTTTTGATGTAAAAATGATTGAAGAAATACAAATAGTCCTTGTTTTATTTATTTGATAAACACTTATATTGATATATTTATTTTAGAGACCTGTTTCAATAAAATTATCAACATTTCGGAAGTAATACATTGTTTTGAATGAATAATGAGATAAATTTCGGAATATGATAAATAACTCCTGTTAGCTCCATATCTTTCTGTAGCAATGGGAACTGTGTGTCTAAGTGATTTTTTTTTTGAGCTGTTGTAATTCAACTTTGTCCTAATTACTAGAACTTAGAAACCTGACAAAGTGATGTCCAGGTTAATCTTGAATCTTCAACAAGGCAACCCCTTTACCAGATTATAGCATTTGCATATTTAACTAAAGACAAAAGCACTACAAGCAGTATAATTATTAATAGCTTGTAAAAACCTGAGGATGGCTTTAACTAGCCGAAAACGTTTGTTATAATAAAGATTTTTATGTTACTTTCTCAACTGATTGTAGTGCTTTTGTCTTTAGTTATATAGTAGTAAGAGTTTAAGCAGTTAATAATTTGTAAACATTTGCATATTTATCTAAACCTTACATATTTATACTTATAGAAGAAAAAAACCACTTGCTTATAATATACCACTTAAGCTACTAGTTCAGAGTCAATACAAGCACTATCAGCAAGTATTAAACCGTTTTATTACTGCAAAACGTTTTCGGACCCGTCACCGGTCCCTCATCAGTACAACATTTCTTTTAGATAACAGTCTAATATAACTTCAGAATAGATCACATTTAAAACTTTAGAATAGAACACATTTAGGAAAACTTTTAAATGTGTTCTATTCTAAAGTTATATTAGACTGTTATCTAAAAGAAATGTTGTACTGATGAGGGACCAGTGACGGGTCCGAAAACGTTTTGCAGTAATAAAACGGTTTAATACTTGCTGATAGTGCTGTATTGACTCTGAACTAGTAGCTTTAGCCTTGCAAATTTATTTAAACCTTTAACAAATTTCTTTAAACTTTATGCAAAACAGTCGATCATTGGAAAAGCAATGACTTGTAATGCATGAGTAGAAATCAATAGCTTCTCAATGATAAGTTAATAACTTTTTAGTTACATATATAATTCCTCTTTGTATATTTATGAGCAAACATCTTCTCATAGGACTGTTTATATTTTTATGTGTGTATAATTAGTCTGTTCCCTGAGTATGAACTTTGGTTATAAAATTTAAACCTACTTATGGCATATATATATGTCATGAGTGACAGTGATTCAAATTCTCTGAACTCTTCTATTGCTCGTCTCAGAGTTGGAGGAAGACATGGAAAGTATGAGATTGTTTCTATAGAAAAAAGAAACTGTTTATCAAATTGTATGAAGAAGGTTTTTCTGTAAAAGGGGCAATGTCAAAATCAGGTATAAAATGAAATATGAGGAAAACCATAATTAGGAAGTACAGAAGGGATAATTTTGTGAGGTGCTAAACAATGGACCACGAGGGAACAGTCCGAAATTACTTAATCTCAATGCTCTTCACCTAATAGAAGAGCCCAGAATTACTCTTATGAACGAACATATATAACTATACTTCCACTTGTTATATTAAAAAACTATAAGTCGGTTATAGCACAAATTCACAGTGGAAAATTTTTCACTGTGAATTTGTGCTGTAACGGACTTATAGTTTTTTTTACTCTTATGAAAAGTAGAGAGAAGCTTTTAATGTTAGACCTAATATTAAAAAAACAAAATGAAGATTTTATCGAAGTGAATTATGTAGATCTGAACATAAGAATTGTGAACGGGGAATACAAAACTAAAGTCTTTGGAAAAAAAACATATAAACCATTATTTATTCCTAACATTGAACTATATCTGTGGGAATACAAAATGATGTCCTTCCGTGTGTTATTAAATAGAATAGACACACACTGCAACAATGAGGAAGATAAATCCATGCAGTTAGACTAGATAATACAAGCATGTAAACATCGTTGCACAAGTAGTAGTATCCTGAAACTTTGGGAAGGAGTGCAAAATAAAAAGAAAAGTAAGTTGGAATACAAGGATGAATTTAAGGAGACATTTAAAGTGGAAATAGACTCAATTATATTAAAACATAGAAAAAAGATAGGAAAAGAAACCATAGGAAAAAGGATAGTATTTACAAGAATGAACACAGCATTCAATTGTTTAAGGAATGACAAAGACCGAATAGATTAGCGGTTCCCAACGGGGTCGGTATCGACCCCCTGGGGATCGATGAAATTTTAAAGGGGATCGATTGCAATAAGTGCACTATAAAAAGTAAAATGCAGGAACACAAGAAAACACAACCAAAAAATACGAAGAACGCAAAACTAATGAACTACAGCAAAAGTTACGCCTATTCTTTCGTCCGTGCCGGCTGTTGAAACTTGTTACGACAAGTTCTGGTCAAATGCGCAATAATGTCATCAATTTGTAGGGTTGCCAACCGTTCTTTATTTCAAAGGACAGTATTTTATTTGTAGTTCAATGTCCTTGTCCTTTTCTAAAAAGGCAAATAACTTTTATTTTATTTATCTGCAATAAATTAAATATATTACGTATATAAAACAATGTATATAAAGTTTTGTTCTCATTTCACCATGCATTTTACACACACAGATCATGATACCATCTGTAAATATAAGATTTTTGAGTTGCAAACAAAAGTTATGTAAGAATTATGTTTATAATTCGAGAAGCATCTGAATTTTTAATTATTAATGTTTAAGTATTTACTAAATTAAAAAAAAATTTATTCCAGGAGAATTTTTTTAATGAAATTCCTTATAAATTATATGACATCAGTACAGTGATTTTTAAGTAATAGCATACTCTGATTCATTTTTAAAAATTATAATAAACAGTTTTAGACATCTTTTATTCTTTTTAATGTTTGAAAATTTTTTATTCCTTATGTCATGTCTATTTTTATTTCTATGAAATTCTTTCTAACCACTGTAAAAATAATTAAAAAGTATATTAATTTAAAATAATTCTTTACAGATATAAATTATTTTCATTGCATTCAAATAATAGATCTTCTAAAGACAACAGAAGCCAATACTAAAAATATATTTGGGCAATATTCCTCTCAGAGGATGAAAGACTGGCAAGAAATTGTGCGATTGTATGAAAAAGATAATGTGTATTTAGGTTTGTTAATGTCAAAAGTATTTTTAAAAAATAATCAAAATTTCTTTTCTAATAATCAAAAACTTGCAAAATAGCTGAAGCTGCTCAAATGCTGATTCGTAATGTAAATTATGAAGTTCCTTTTATGAAAAGGCAAATTTTGAAATGTCAGCAATTACAAGAGGTAATTTTTTCACTTATTTTCTTAAAATTGATATGTATTCACTTGATATAAAACTTATGATAAATTATATTGATATGATAATTTATAATTCAAGTATACACAAATTAAAAAGGCATTAAATAACAATTTTATACAGTATACTATTATTTACTCCCTTTACAGTGATTTTTTTCATTTAAATTTATTTATAATTAGATAAAATCATGAATTTAATCATTTCTGATTCTTTATGAAATTGATATTTAAATAAAAATAGTTTAAGTAAAAATAAAAGAAGTTAAATCATATTTTTAATTTTTACTGATTGTTTTTATTATGCAAATTAGGTGTATATGAAGAAAGAATCAGACTTAATGAAAAATGCAAATGAAATAAAAGAACAATTTCAGAATACTTGTAAAGATATTGGGATTGAAGTGAGGAATTTTGCAGTTAAATTTAATGTATAAAGTCCATTAAATATAAAAGCAAATATTTTCATTTAAGTAAAATATATTGAAATTTTTGATCTTTTTTTTTTCCTTAATCTTTTGATGTTGAATTTTTTAAGGTAAGTATACTGTTAAGATTGAATTTTTGTTGGTAAATGCAAAATTATTTTACCATAAATAAATCAATAATTATTTATCAAATTAAAATAAAAAATGTATTTAAAATGCTAAATTATATTTTTAAAACATACTAGCAAATTCTTTTTGGCAATAAAATTTATGATGAGAATGATCTGTATTTAAACTATTTTTAGAATATCATTTATATATATGGTCATTTCCTTACTAACATAAAGATTGTTTTTTGAATTTTACATAAATTGGAAAAATAACTTTTTGATAAAAATTCTTGATTAAATCTCCTGGGACTATGTGACTACAATGATTGCACCTGTAGAATGTTATGGTGCCATATTGTTTCTTGACTGAAAGAGAGGCAACACCATATGGAATGATATAGAATCAACAATATGATAAATAAGATCAACAATTATACAAAAACATTAATAAATTAACTAATATGATGTTTCAATAATGTAAACTAACATGTTTGAACTTTTAACACAACACAGATACAATAGATGTTTAGATTGTATATCTAAAAAAATATTATGAAAAGACATTTTTACATAGATAAATTAACATAAGTTGATAATTATAGATAAATTGACATAAGTTGAGCTTCTCTCTGACTCATATATGAGTCAGAGAGAACTGCATATCTTTTCTACATTATCTTACCCATTAATTTTTTATACAAAATAAAAAATTTTCATTATATTTATAAATTACATTTTAAGCAGAAATAGCAATTTTTCATAGATAAATTAACATAAGTTGATAATTATAGATAAATTGACATAAGTTGAGCTTCTCTCTGACTCATGTATGAGTCAGAGAGAACCGCATATCTTTTCTACATTATCTTACCCATTAATTTTTTATGCAAAATAAAAAATTTTCATTATATTTATAAATTACATTTTAAGCAGAAATAGCAATTTTTTTCAAAATATATTGTATATAATAGTAAAGTACAGTTATTTATTTAAAGATTAAACACAGTGCTATTTGCATTAGTTTATTTTTTAGATGCAAACATTTTCAGCACTAGGCCATCATCAGGCTACAAATTTACAAATAGTCTCTGACTTATTTAGATAGATTATTCTGCAAAATTCTTATTTAGATAGATTATTCTGCAAAATTCTATATAAATTGAATCTACAAATGCTGAAGTATGTTAGAGTACTAGTAAGTCATAAAGACTTAACATTAAAAATAGTTATATTAGATAATGAACACATAATTTGATTGGTAAATCAAATTGCTTTACCATATTGGAGAATCTAAATTGAATTCTGAGTCCTACACCTTTAGCTTTTCAGGAGGGATATTGATTCAGACCTGGCTCCTTAACTAAAATGAATCTATTTAAGTATAGATCTATGTATGCCAGATCTATATAAATTGGGGATTGCTTTGTATTGCATATTTTTAATTTTATTAGATCACAAAATTTCTTATCAATAAAAAATTTGATGTTGATATATTACTAGAAAATTGTTAATACTTTCAGGATTTAGATAAATTGCAAAATGCTCTTTTTTATAATCTGAAAAAGATATTTTGCTTAATTTTTAAATACTGATAATTTTATCATTATTTTATGATTGCAAGCAAACATTCTAAGATTTAGTTAGAAAACGATAATATTGGTTAAGCAAATAGATTTTCATCTTTTCATTTTAGATTTACAAATATGTAATTGAATAATTAATTTTTAAATTATCAATAACTTCCTGAAATTAGTATTAAATAATTACTAAACATAATGAAAGGAATTTTAATGAAATACTATTAAAGTTTATTAGTGATATGATTATTGATTAATGAAAATGATTAATGATAATTATGTAGGATAATGAAACTGTAAGTTTAAATTTTGATAGTATTTCAGTAAACTAAAATAAATAAATAACATTTATTTCATTATCAAATAGAATAATTTCTTTTATTAATTTATCCTTTACATAAAAATGCATTTAATGTCATTAATTTGGCTCTTAATAGTATAATTTCTAGATTAGTTCTTTATATAAATCAGATTTTGACTTGACCGAACTGAGAGAGAATTTTGCACAAACCATTCTTCTTCCTAGTCTTCAGCATAATAAATATGCATTATCTTAGTAACAACACTGAAAGTATTAACACATTGAAGCATAAAATGAGGACACTGTACACAAGGATTTAAAAAAAAATTCCTAAACATTTTATTATTTTTTGCACAGCTTTGAAATTTCTATATTAAGAAGATAAATGTCTATATATTTTGATAAAAAAATAGAATATTTTTTGATAAAAAAAAGTTACTTTTCAAAAATTTTCAAATGCTATACAATTTTCTATCAATGTCAAAATCCCAAAAGATTTCTATTGTTTCCAAAATTCTGCTTTGTTCTAAAAAATACCAATCTATTCTGCATAATAATAATAGAAGCAGAAAAAGGTGGTTTACTTTTCCTCTTAAAAAATAAACTAACTCAAAGTTTGTTTCTAAGTGAAAGCATTTGAGTCAGATATAGAATTACTAAATGTTTTAAAAACCTAGAGGTCATGAGCTTATATTAAGGAAGAACTTCCTTAGTTTTCCTGTTGCCAAATGTTGTGAAACAGTTGAAAAGTGTATATGTAATATCTGAATGATCTCTCATATAGTTTGTCATAGGTCTGATTCAATTAAATCCTTTAATTCATTTGAATCAATGGAGGAAGGATGATGGCTGCCGGGTTTGCTTTGTCGCCTCAAATCTCCTGATTAAAATTTTGTAAATCAATGATAAATGGATCTCTCATTAGTTGTTCTTCCACCAAATGCTTTATTGATGTTTTTACTCCAGTCGCTGCAGAATTTCCCAGTTTGAACTCATAAAGGTATAGCAATCTTAATTGACTGTGTTCCCTGAGAGGATGATATTGACTTGAATGTCAGTAGTATTCAATGTTTAATGCTCATTGAATGAAACAAATACAGCAATACCTCGCATAGTCTGGTTAATTGGTTCCTCTTTGTTCCCAGACTAATTAAACCGGACTATTCGAGGTACGTAACCTATGGGAAAAATTATAATTAGTTCCAAGAAATTTTTGATTTGCTCATATGTTTTTTTAAATTGTAAATTTACATTATTATTTGATATGCATTAAACATTAAAATCTTTCATAAAGATTTATAATAGACAGAAGGGGACAGAAAGTGAATCCGAGCCCATAAAGACGAATAGATAAAGAGGGCTCGCCCAGCAGGTGAACGTATTCGCTTTCTCCAAGTTCGCCGCTCAGTACCATTACAAACCCATAGCAGTGCATCTGTGTAGTTCAAGTGGATTCCCACTTGAACTGGGCCGCCGCAGGCTGATGGGTCGCAAATGATGATATGCCCAATATGTGTTCCCATTCAACGATTCAATTAAGCGTTTACGGTAAACAATTGATGACATTGCACTTGAGAGGCAGGCACTATAAATACGTTGTTCAGATAAATTTGGCAACACTGGAGCAGCTGCCTGCTTGTCTCAGCTTGTCATAGTGGCTATTCCAGTCATATATAGGTAATAAGTAGCAAGCACATTTACGTTTCATATTTTTTCTAAAAAAATAAAGGAAATTAAAAATTTTTTATTAACAATTACAATCCAGACTATAGTGAAACTGGACTATTTGAAATCGGACTATGCAAGGTATTGCTGTACTACAATTGCATCATCCACCTGTGACGTTGTCACATGACATAAAAAATTTGCATAAATCTCAGTGCTTGTTTTCTTATGCAACAGAAACCTGATGTCATTCAACACCCATTTCATTTGTAACAACCCAATATTATTGTTATATTCATAGTTGATATATCCAAAGTATCATAATTCATGTTGTAAATTTAAAATTTTTAAAAATGAATCATTATATTACACATATATATTCTGAAATTAAAGAGACTTTCATATTCATTATATATAATATCTTAATAAAAACAAAATTTATTGAAAATATATTATTATTGAAACTAATTCATATATAAACCTAAAATTGTTATAGTAATTCAAGTTATGTTTACTAAATTTAAAATATTACACTTATACTATTTACATTTTATTACACTTTTCAAGTAAATTATACTTAATTTACTTGAAAAAATTCTGTTTATTTTTTTTAAGGGAAATGATATTCGCAAGGAATTGATTCTTTTATTAGATGAGTTACCGAAAGTCTTTTCAGAAATAGTTAAAAAGTGTGAAAATTTGAAACCTGCCATGCAATTTTATGTGTCATTTCTAGAATTTACACTAAAAAGGTTAGTTTCTTTATAAAAAATTCATTTAAATCTTTTAAGTATAGAATAGCTAAATAATGAATGAAACATTTTAATTTATTCATATATAGTATATCTAAGAAATTATAAATGTATAAATATGTTATATAATATAATAAATTATATAGCAAAAATTTCATTATACACTAAAGAATTTAAATAAATTTATATACATAATGAAATAATGAATATAGACATTTATTTGTAATTAATTAATTTCTTAGGGATGACATAAAAAAGAAATATCTAACTGTTTTACACCATATAATTGAAAAAGGGAATACCACAACTTATGAATGGAGAACTGGAGATATTCCAGAAATTGTGGAAGAGCCAAAAATAGATATTGCTCTTCCAGGAGATATCCATAGTGATACAGATGATCAGGTAATATACATTTTATGCATAGAAAACTATTTTTTATATAACATAAAATTTATGTCCAGTTCTTCAAATAATATGATTAATATGAAATTTTTAATTGGCTGGACAGCCATGTGGTAAAATTCTGACTTACACTCTGGAAGATCCTGGGCCCACACTACCATTTTCTCATCATGGGTATTGTCCAGCCTGTGATGCTATAAGTGACCTCCGCCAGATTCAGTATATCCCATGAGGATATATGGCGGCTTAATCACTACCATTTTTTCAGGAGAGGTCTAGGCCTGGCTTGTGAAACCACATCCTTCAATCTTTGACCTCATCATGAGTGTTGGCCAGTCTGTGATGGACTCTACAAGTGGCTGCCACCAGATAAAATATATCTCTTATGCAATATGGCAGCTTTGTGAGGAAGTTAACTCTGACCTTCGAATTTGCAATTTTGCAGCTTAATTTCACTCACCATATGAAAGTTTTAAATTGTATAACTTTTCCTAATTCTATTAATCAATTTAATATAAATTATGCTATTTTTAAATGTAAGGCCCGCAGGCCCGAGGACATTGTTGACAGGCGTTGACCTAAACGCACGTGAGGATGGGTAAGAGGAGTCGGCAGTTAGAATAGAGACGACATTTAACAAAAACAACTTCCTTTATTAGAGAGAGAGAGATCTTTAACATTATTTTTCTTAACAAAGAGAAGTACCTGAACAAATTCCAGAATAGATGATGACTGATGACGAACGCCGACACAGAGTCTTTAGTCCACATACAATTAAAAGTCTTTAGTCTTTAATGCACTGATGAATACGTTCAATTTACTCGTGGATACAGCTGATGGATCGTTGCTTCCACAATCTTCCTTTTCTCAGCTCTGGAGAGAAGACAGGCATGGATTTATCATCCTTCCCAGGCCATGGATGGATCTCTTTCATTAAATCGGAAGATTTCAAGAAGATCGTAGCAGCCTGGAGATCAAGGCGGCTTGGATGGAAGTAAATAAAAGATTATAGAAAATGGATAACTTTGGAAACTAATGGACAATAGTCAGCCAGACTAAAATGTCCATAGAGCTTCAGGAGATGGTTAAGACATGAGACATGGATAACTTTGGAAACTAACGGACAATAGTCAGCCAGACTAAAATGTCCATAGAGCTTCAGGAGATGGTTAAGACATGAGTAGTAGAGAACCAAATGCCGATTGAGGGCGGCACGGGCTCTTAAATACCCGTGATCTTTTTTCCCTTATTCCTGGGCTAAGAATAAGGATGTTTATTTCTCGAACATTCGTTGAAACAGGTGTCCGATTCACGACTATCTGGCGGACACCTGATATAAACATTCTTCTACGATTTATAGTTGTTGTGAACAAAGTTCGCGAGCTACAACTTGAACTGTCGTCGTATTTCTTTTTGTTTGTTTTAATAAAACGTCTCCCCTTTCATTGGAATTTCCCCGATTCTGTCTCCGTTCGGGGGGAGGCAATTCGTGACCCTCACATAAACCAGGGATCTCCAAACTACAGCCTGCAACATGATTTTATCAGGCTTGCCAACTGGACTAATTTTCCACAAAAAGAAACATAGAGTATTGATAGTTTTAAATACATTAATTAAAATTGGGTTCAAAATATATTCCTGAATAGCAAAAAGTAACTGTAATTCAAGTTATGGTGTTTAAAGGACTATAAAAGGTTGGTTAAAATGGACAAACAAAGAAAAAAATTTAAAAGAATTCAAAACGAAATAAAAAAATTATTATGTCTGATTTTTTTATTGTATTGGCTTTCAATAAAACTCGTATAGTTCTAGTTTTTCCCCCCCGCAGAACGATGCTGAAGTATCCAATGTGGCCTTCACAGCAAAAGGTTTGGAGACCTCTGTTTTAAGCAGATAATAAAATTATTAAGCATTTCATATAGTTCTAGTTTTTTCCCCCCCACAGAAAGATGCTGAAGTATCCAATGTGGATTTCACAGCAAAAGGTTTGGAGACCTCTGTTTTAAGCAGATAATAAAATTATTAAGCATTTATAAGCAATTATTTTTAAGTAGCTAATAAATTATTTTCCAATCCAGAATAATTTTAAATCGTTTTACATTATTACAGATTTTTAATGTAACAAAAAATGAGTTTATAAATAAATATTTTCAGATTGATTTTGGTGATACAGGAAGTGCTATTGATTTTGGAGATGATAGTTCCTCAAGTCCAAATGGGGATTATGTACATATCGAAAAAGTAATTAAAATTTTGCTTGTTAAATAATTTTCACTATTTTCATAATTTTAGCAACTAAATCTGTTTATTTTTAGATAGATTTTGGTGAATTTGAAGAAAATAGCGAAATAAAATGGGAAATGTCAGATACATCCAAGTCAAATATTGAGATAATACAAGGTACACTTTACTAAAATTATAGTGTTAAAATTTAAGTTTGGAAATGTAGAAATAAATTTTTCTAGTATATTCCTTATAAATTAAATTTTAGTGATTTTAGCTTATCATAAATTCAGCATGAAATTTGAAGAAAAATTTCAGTCTTGTCCATCTAATCTGTATATATAATTTATTTAACTTATTTAGCATGATTAAGCACATTGAATAAATTTATCAGAATAAGTAAAAGATATATTTCACTTGCTTCATTATTAAATTATTAAAGTCATTTTGTCACTTATATAGTTAGAATGTTCTCTAGCATATTTAAGTGAGAAATGGTTTAAATTTTTGAAATAATAATGCATTACAATTTTAATTTATTCTTAACTAAATTACTCAATTTATTCTAATTGCACTAACAAAAAAATTATTTCAATAATAAGTGTTATTTATTATAATTTAATCTAAAAAAGAAGTTTTCTTAAAAAAAATTCTAATAAGTTGGCTATTATTAAATATATTCTACCTGAAAGATGAGATAATCGAAACACTCAGTTTTCTTACCAGTTCATATCAGGATCATCATTCTCCATTTTGTGTGTGTCATGCAGAATAGGGATTGAAGGATAAAAGCCTATTAAATTAGTTGGTTGTAAATAATTTATCATTCTAGAATGGGCTCATCACTTAATAGTTTCCAGTCAGAAAATGTTGAAAAACCTAAATGTTTTTTAATAAAGTTCTATCACAGTCAGCACTACTAGCAGTACAAAAGGAAAAAAGCTTTTATTTAGAATACTGTAAAAACGTTTTCAGCATTTCTTAATGCCATCTTCAGTTACAAATAGACTTATTCTAAATTAGAACAGTTTTTTAAAACAAAAGATTTTTTAGAACGTAACAGTAAAATTTGAAAAATAAGTTAAAAAATGCATATTAACGGTAACAATATTATCAATGAATATTATACATATAATATAAGAAAACAAATCATTAATGAATAGTAAGAGATAATAAAATAAAAATAATGAGAAATACAAAGTCCAAGATCTGTTCGTGGGTTAAGCAACACCACCGCATAATAGTGAGAGTCCGAAAGCTACAGTCATTAACATTGTAACCTTCCGATGTTTACGTTTATTTGTAAATCTTCTTTGGTTATTCTCTGTATTCTTTTTGATAGCATACTTCCACGCCGTAGATATATATACAGCAGGCAGATTCTATATTTGGTATATATGGTATTCACTGTTTGTTAACCGATCATCGATTTACCATAGGTTTTTATGGGAATTTGATTAATTCATTCATAATAGTGAGAGTCCGAAAGCTACAGTCATTAACATTGTAACCTTCCGATGTTTACGTTTATTTGTAAATCTTCTTTGGTTATTCTCTGTATTCTTTTTGATAGCATACTTCCACGCCGTAGATATAGAATCCGCCTGCTGTATATTAATAACGTTTTCATAACGATAGAATCTGTCCAATGTCAATGGCTTTTCTCTCGTCTTCAGGATTTTTCGGAAGTGATTAATAGCATTGTCGTTGAAGATATCCTAAACTTATTGACCTCATCCTGGTATGGGTGCATTCTAAGACCAAAATGTTGTAAAATTTCTCTCTTATCTTATTAAAACAAATCAAAAATTTATTAAAGTTGTCTCCGAGTTCATTTTAATCGGAAAAAATTATTTTACTCCCATCCTTACCCATATGTCTATGAATGCGCAAGGCCTAAGCTTGTCATTCCGTTAGGTTAATTAAGGACCAGATGGTTGAAGGATGAGGTTCAACTGCCTGCCCGGACTCCTCCTGAAAAATTGGAGGAGTGGGACCCGGATCCTCCAATTTTTCAGGATGGTAAGCCACAGCTTTATCATGCAGTTATCCGGTCAAACTGTCATTTCATCAGTCTGCTGGTCACACAGTTTGTTCTGTGAAGTGTTCATTATCTGAACATGAAAATCTTTCATGAAAGTGTTTGTTATCCGTACTGATCATCCACTTTATTATATTTATTTTTTATATTTACAGCCTAAACTATAAATTTCAAGCATAATTTTAAATATTTATTAATTTCACGAGATAGAAATTGATTAAAAAGGTTCAAAATAAAAACTTGTAAAATGCTTAATATAATTATAATATCATTAAATGCTTTTTGTTATGTATATTTGTCTACCTTTCTTTATAATTATCTATACTGCCTTGTCTTGTAGGTGAATGTGGGAAAGTTGCTAGAGGAGATGATGCTCTTAGTTTATTGGATAATCCAGTGACAAGAAATAATTTTATGAATGAATTAATGGAGGTTTAAAATAAATTTTATTTAATGATTAACAAAACTTATTACTATTTGTATATCTACTTTTAATTTTAGTTAGAAGGATTCTTGCAACAGAGAATTGTAGAAATGTCAACTTCTGAAGATGTTTTATTAGCAAATCAGTTTCATTCTGCTCCATCAGTTGTTCAATTACAGACTGTTGCAGATATTCAAGAAATGTTATCAAATGTTAAAAATATCATTTCTAAAATGTCAACTATTAAAATGCAACACTTGTATATGATAAAGAATTCCCCAAAGTAAGTTCTTTTCATGAAACTGTGTATTTTATTAAAAAATTGTGCATTTTTTATAGTTTTAGTATTTTTACAGATATGTAGAGAGATTAACAGAAACATTGAAGCAAAAGTTTGCTCTTGTAAATAAAATAATGGAATCACAAGCTAATATTATTGTTAAAAGAGAAGAAATGCTTGCTGAACAGAAAGAATTTGAACCAAAATTAAGTTTAATTATAACGAAAACAAAGGAACTTCAAAAACAGGTAGGTTATTATTTAATTTCTCTATTATTATTATTTATTTATTAATTTTTGAATTTTCAGATTGAGGGAGAAATTTCCAAACGTTACAAGAGCAGACCTGTAAATATTATGGGAGGTGTTAATGTTTTATGAAATTTTAAAAATTTGCTTTGATATTTTTATTATAAATAAATTTTCTATTTTGCTTATTGTTAAAAATAATAATAAAAATATATATATTTGTCATCATTATTGAAGTTTTATCTCTTCAATTAAGAAAACATATTTGTTTCTTCTTTAGTATAAAATTGTTTCATAACAGATAATATTTTCCTCAAAATTGAATTTCTGCTTATACATAGAAGTGCATTATTATAAATTTAATTTACAAACTCTATCCTTCCATTTATGAGAAATGATCAATAGTAAAAATATTACATAACTTTGAATGCAAGGAAGAATGTTTTAAAAGCATATCAATAAACTCTTTATCTAAATATTCATATGCCTGTGTACAAAGAACCAACTCTTAAGTTAATTTTCTGTTTTTCACATATATGTTGAATTATCTCCAAATTCACGACATATATGTCTCATAAAATATTTGCCAGGATGCCCACCACAATCTTGTAATTTTTTAACTTAGGTAATTTTTAATGTCCTTTTTGAAGGAAAGTGAAGTTTATAAGAACAGAATTTTGTGTCTGTGTTCCAATAACTTTTAAAAATTGCAGATAATTAATGAATTTTCATGAAATTTGGTAAAAGAAATCACAACACAAATCATTAACCATTTAAAAGTGGTAGATATTAAAACCTCTAAGATGCTTTATATTCTGAATTATTCATTTGATTTTTATGAAATTTAATAGAAAAAATAAAATATTCACTATTTTTGAATTTATGAAATTTAAAAATAAGGAAAAATCTTTGCATATTCACTGACTGTTGAACTATTTGATTCATTTTTATAAAATTTAGCAAGTGATCAGAATATTAAAGTTAAATTTGAAGTAGCATTAACAAACTTTGTAGATAAATCAGTTTAAAAATGGCAATTAAAGTACTGAATACCTATTATACTCTGTAATAACTGTAAATAATTCTTATCATTAAATACTTAATAATTAATAGTAATAACTACAGAATCATTTGATTTTAACATCATTCAGTAAGTATAAAGTTATACCATTAAAGATGAATCATACAACATAATTAAATTCCTTTATTTTTAATCATTCAGAAATAAAGGGCATTTTCAGAAAATAAGTTGTTAGTTTCTTTCTGAAAGTTTTTAAATAAAATTTTTATGCTTTTACTTATTTTATGGATGATGAAACATTCAATGGCTTATCATACAATTATATTTTATATTTTGTAATTCATTATAGTCATTGATTTCTTATAAAGCATATTTTATAAATAGCTTAACCAGCAGCAAATATCAAGAATTATTAGAAAAATAAAGAAAATTTCCATGCTAAAATTATAAGGATGTCTTTTGTTTGTTATTAAATCATATTTTTATAAAACTGTCTTATATTTTATGGACTCAGAGATGCATAATTTTTCTCATTTAAATTAATGGTAATAAGCCAATACAATGTTCTCATGTTTTTACAAGCTTCCAATTTACAAACTTTAAATGAACTTTTTAGGATCAACTAATGTTAATTAATGCCATTCCCATTTATGATCTTTTAATTTCAACTTTTTACAAACTTTTCTGGAGAGTTCATATTAGTTTGTAAAATTGAGAGTCCACTATATATGGAGATTTGCTCTATAAGCATTTAACAGGAATACATTAACTTCATAAATTGGGAAGAAGTATGTTTAATTATTGGTACAAAAAATTAATATTATAAAGAAATGAAAATCTTAGATAAAAAATCTCATAACATGTATTAAACTGACCTGACAAATATTTAAAATCATAATGTTGGTTTTTTTATTCAAATTTGAACAAAAAAGATTTATAATAGGTACAATAATTCAAAATCATAAATTAATTTTCTTCTTCTTATTTTTAGGTTTTGAATGTAATTTCTTTTCTAATTCCTTTCGTTTTAAAATTTCTAAATCCTGAAATAAAAATATATGTAGATACACACTTCGTATTGCATTTCAGGATATCTTATAATTACCTTTTCTTTTTGTTTCTGCTCTTCTTCTGATTCAGTGTGACTAAGAATTTCATTAGTTGAATTTTCATCACTTGCTCTGGTTTCCATTTCATTTTGGCGATATGCAGCTCTTTCTTTAAAGAAAAATTATTGTTATTTCAGTGTTATAGTAATGAAATCTATTATAAAATTTGCTGTACATGTTCTTGGAAAAAATCTTATTAATATTCATATTATTGGGTTGTTTGGAATAATTTCGTTTTTTCCCACCAGTGGCGTTAGAATGAAATTGGTGGGTAAAAATATAACTAAGCCATATTGTCATTGTAAATTTCGACAGCTGACGTTTCAAAGTATATTTATAAAAAATATTTTTGATTCTGTGCAGTTGATTTTTTTGTCCCCCCTAGCAAAAATGGAAAATAAAATGAGATTTTCAGTATGTTATGCTTTTTTATTACTGAAGAAGTAAGAAAGCTGTTCAAGCAAGAAAAAAGCTATGTGAAGTTTAGGGGGATGATGTGTTAACAGAATACCAGTGCCAAAACTGGTTTGCAAAATTTCATTGGAGAAGATGTGTTAACAGAATGCCAGTGCCAAAACTGATTTGCAAAATTTCATTTTTGGAGAAGATGTGTTAACAGAATGCCAGTGCCAAAACTGATTTGCAAAATTTCATTTTGACGTTTTGATGTTAAAGATGCACTATGTGCTCGAAGGTTAGTTGAAGCTAATGATGACAAAATAAAAATATTGGTTGAAGCAAACTGCTGAATAACAACATGGGAAATTGTTACAAGATTGAATTTATTGAATTTAACTGTTCACGACCAGTTGAAATGTTGATATTTGGGTTCCACATGCTCTCGTTGAAGAAAATGATCCCTTTCTGATGCGGATCGTAACTGCTGATGAAAATGTGAAGAAAATGATCCCTTTCTGAAGCGGATCATAACTGTTGAAGATCCAAAGAAAGATTTGCTCCATCGCATTGACATCTGTGATTTGCTCCTCAAACATGAAGAAAATGATCCCTTTCTGAAGCAGATCATAGCTGTTGATGAAAATTGAATTGTTTACAATAAAGTTGAACCCAAGCGATCATGGAGCAGAAAAAACAAACCAGCTCAAAGCACTCAGAGACCCCATATTCATCAAAAAATAATGCTCTTTGTTTAGTGGGATTGATGAAAACTGAATTGTTTACAATAAAGTTGAACCCAAGCGATCATGGAGCAGAAGAAACAAACTGGCTCAAAGCACTCAGAGACCCCATATTCATCAAAAAATAATGCTCTTTGTTTAGTGGGATTTCAAGGGAATTGTTTTTTTTTTTTTTTTTTTTCTATCAAACAGAAGAAGCCAGAATTGATTAACAGAAAAGGCATTGTGTTTCACTATGACAATGCCACACTTCATACAAGTTTGATGACTTGCCATAAGCTGTTACATCAAGACCCATATTCATCAAAAAATGATGCTCTTTGTTTGGTGGAATTTCAAGGGAATTATTTATTTTGAGCTTATTCCAGACAATTCCACAATTAATTTGGAAGTGTACTGCCACCAATTGGACAAATTGAATGATCTATCAAACAGAAGAGGTCAGAATTGATTAATAGAAAAGATATAGTGTTTCACCATGACAATGCCAAACTTCATACAAGTTTGATGACTCGCCTGAAGCACCAATATTATATGTTAGTAATTGTCAAAAAAATTTATCACAAAATTAAAAATATATTTTATTATATGTAGTATATAGTTTTAGATTTCATAGTATTCTATCAATAAATATATATTTTCAGAATATTCTTGATTTTATGACAATTTTTTATAGTATATATTCATTTTCATGAAAAAACGAAATTACTTTCTGAACAAACCAATATTATACGTTAGTAATTGTCAAAAAAATTTATCACAAAATTAAAAAAATATTTTATTATATGTAGTATATAATTTTAGATTTCATAGTATTCTATCAATAAATATATATTTTCAGAATATTCTTGATTTTAATATTAATCATCATTGACATAAGTGAATTATATATGCTATTTTTACTATGAAATGATATTTTAGTTTCGAATTGTTGAGATATATCAATGGCAAAACTTAAACTAATGATATTTGATGATACATCATTAGTTTAAATTTTGATGATAAGCATTATTTAAAAATAATAAACCTCGTTTGTGTTAGTTATTATTATGTAAATGTATTTGATAATATTTTACAGTTGCAACTGTAAAAAATTTGCAATTTAAATTTAAACCATACCATCAAGTTTTGTAAATGCAGTTACCACAGATGTATAAAACTGATCATTTTCTTTATTAAATACATTTTTGATGGATTCTTCTATACTTTCTTCTAATACCTTATACAAAAGAAATAAATTATTTTTAAAAGCATATTAAGAATAAATTTTTAAATTTTTTGTTTACTAGCTCACCTCTGAATTACTTCTTTCTTGCAAAAACTGATTTATATCAAAAACTTTTGTTTCTAAATATTCTTGATAACAAAATTATTATTATTACAGTATTCATATAAATTAAAATTTAAAAACATAATATTTTAATATGAAGCCTTACTTCTGGATAATTTATTTCCTTGATCTTTATAATCTTCAATCTCTAAATCTTTTTTCTTAATAATGGAAAAAAGAAGAGCTTGTCTCTGTTGTAATTCTGCAAACATTACTAGAATAGGCATCAGCAGATGATCTTTTATCTATAATTTATAAAAAATTATTGAAACTGTAATGCATATGAAGATATTTCATAAAAAAGTATGAAACAAATATTCAGTTATTTTTGCATCTAACCTGTATCTTATCACATTCCTTTAATGTATAAGTCCAGAAAAATGGTATTCCTGCGACTATAGTTTCTGTTTTGATTAAAATTATATTATTTTCTTGAACCATAGTTAGATTATTCACTTCTTTATTTTCTAATCCATCTAAAGTTTTCTTCAGCTGTAATAATATCCTATTTAATGACATTTCTAGTCCTGCATTCATTTCCTGTAAACAAATCTCAATTATTTTAATGTTTAAATGTGTTCTGAAACTATAAAATATTTTGTTAATGAAATTTTTTGGTAAAAGAAGTTACTTTATATATCAAACTGATTCTCACTGTTTTAAATCAACATATAATACCAAATACTGTAGTTGCTCTATAACTGTATGATTGCTGTTGTTTGTGTAATATGTATAATGCAATGTGATTTTCAAGTGAAAATTATATTAAGATTTGTGTAAAATGAAAAATTATGTAACTTTTTAAATGGAAAATCGAAAACTGACCGAGCATTTCTTCTCAATTTCATTTTCAGATAGGTGTTCGTAATAGATAACGCTTAAATCAGTTAAAAGAAAACAATAATAATTATAGTTAGTAATTAACTTGAACAGGAATGTTTGATCATTAATTTCTAATAATCTCCAAGGAAGTGATTTTGATTCGTTTAATATTCGCTCCAAATTACCACTTTCCATCACGATAGCGTCATAAGAACGTGACTAGATCAGTCATAGCTGCACTATATCCGAATATGTTGATTTTGGTCGGTAGATGGCGCTCCATCAACCAATATTTCAATCCTAATTGAACCTAATATGTGAAGAAACTCGTTCAAATCATAATTTTATATACTTGTTAGCTTTAGATCGTTTATGTTTGAAAACGATTTAATTTAATAAATATAGTATTTCATATCTGTTATATCATTAGATGCATTCTCTATATACAGTTTTAAGCAAGCTTTATTGTAAAATACAATTATTTAAAATTTTATTATTATAAATTCAAATAAATTTTCTCAAAATCTATTCTAAAGATGAAATTTAGTTGGCCGAATGGTCGCGGTGGAAGCGTGCTGTACCTTAGAGATTCTTTGTCCTATACCTAGAGAATTTTTTCAGGAGATGCCTCATCCGGGACGCGAACCGGGTCCTCCTGCGTGGCATGCCAACGCGTTACCACTCGGCCATCCGGCCGCTTACCTACAGATTTTTTTCAGGAAAGATTTGGTCCTGAGTCATTGAATATCATCCAGGCTATCTCTACCAGAGGTTTCTATTGAAAAATATTTTGGAGATGTGGGGCAGGGAAATTGAATCGGGATTTTTCAGATAATCCAAGGCTTATCATGCGGCTCTCCGGTTAACGACGACAAATTGCATTACAAATTTTAGTATCTTCTTTTGTAATTTTATTTTCGTGATAATTTGATAATTTTATTTCTTCTTTCTATTGTTTTATTTATCTTTTCAATTAAGATAAGATTCATCTTCATTCAATAATGTATTTCTTGCTAGAAAACAGTGTAATCTCAACTTATGGGCTTTGGCCAGCAACCCAAAAATGGATCATCTGATATTTTATTACGTGAAAGGATCCTTCAGAATTAATTAATCAGCCTGTTCGCAAAGTCTGAGTGTTCTAGATCTCAATTAAATTGCTGCTATCAGAATAAACAAAAAGGTTTTTCGCTAGAGATTCAAAATCATCCATTCAAATAGAATAATTTGTTTTCTCAAATATAATCGAATAGTTTATCAATAATAAACATATATATTTTTCAAATATAAATAAATAAATTTAAAAACTATTTTAATAAGTAAAATCACGATCAAATCTTAAAAAACTAAAATATAGATTATTAACAACAGATGGCGGTACGTTACTATAAACGAAAAATACTTATTTATTACATATAATAATAAAAATTAATTACATCTGATGTTACTCATTAATACAGTAATAATTTACTGTGTATACATTAATTTAATTATTCCTATTTGGAATTTTGTAAATTTTTAATAATAATGCAATCAGTTCTCTTATATACAGTATTTGCGTCCACGAATTAATAATAGTAACTATAATATTCGTAAATATCTAAAATACGTTATTATAATTTTATTGGCCTCACTATTTTTTTGCTATAAATGTTTCTGACTAATTTTGTCAGTTATTTATCTTTCTTAATTCAGGGGACAAGTTTATATGACAACAGTTCTGTATTATGGAAACATATCCGCCATATTGTTTTGTCACGAAGACACGTTATTATATTAAAATAAAATCACCTGGATACTGCCCACTTATATATCCTTACTCTAAAGTGACCACACTTTCCGATTATGCGGTCGGCCGGATGACCGCGTGGTAAAGCTGTGGAGCTGGCCGGGTTCAAATCCGGGTCCCACACCTCCAGTTTTTCAGGAGGTGTCCGGGTCTGGCCCGGCCCGTTGAATCTTATCCTTCAATCTTCCAGTTGACCCCATCATGGGTGTTGGCCAGCCTGTGATGGGATGTATAAGTGGGCACATCCAGATACATTGTGCGATATGGTGGCTTAATTACACTAACCTAACCTAACCCGATTATGCAGGACTGTCTCGAATTTCAGTTATTTGTCCCACAATGAAAACTGTCTCGAATTGGACATATAACCTTTTTGACATTTTCGCAATGGCACAGAGTTGGTGTTTCCTCTGCTTCATACTAGATGACGCTATTGTTGTTAACGCAACAAATGTTTCTACTTGAATGTGACAAGTATTGAAAATGATAAAAATATTATTATGGAGGTTGTTGCAAAAATGACCGATTAAAATTCAAATTAAAAGAAAGAATGGATATGCAGTACCTATCACTCACTGATGCAAGGTGGATAGAAATATTTAATCAGTTTGATACGAATATACCATTCAGGAATATTAATTTTAAGAAAATAATTGAATTTTTATTATACTGACCACCAATGGTGCAACGGAAAGCTTTTTCAGTGTTAAATAAGTTTTAGACCTCAGAAAAAACGCAGCTGAGTGCAGAAACGTTGAAAGCAGTATTACAAGTTAAGTGCAATTTTTCCAATTCCTGTGAACAATTTTATATCTCAAATAATGAAGATTATTAAAAATTTGATTCTGAGAAAAAATACATATAAATAATATAATTATTTATTTAATTATTCGTTATATTGATGGTTGTATCTATATAGTCATTTTTGATATTTTTTATTTGAGACTGTTATTTTCTGTATTTTAATATTTTTTATTGATTTATCAGAAGTACGTGTTTATTTTGTAATTTTTATATTAATAAATGCATAAAAAGATGGATCCAAGATATTCTAATAACTCAACTAAATAAACTAAGAAAATGGTGTCCTCAGGAGCTTTTTTTTTGTTTTTATTTGAACTCGCATTCAACACATTCTTCGCATTTCATCTGGTCAGTTTACGTTACGCTCATAATAAATTTTCTTTGAATCTGATTAAAACCACTTTGTGTGA
This sequence comes from Olivierus martensii, assembly GCA_000484575.1. Taxonomy (NCBI): domain Eukaryota; kingdom Metazoa; phylum Arthropoda; class Arachnida; order Scorpiones; family Buthidae; genus Olivierus; species Olivierus martensii. The sequence continues at coordinate 36,273 of AYEL01091319.1, forward strand.
TACAGTGCCACAATTTTTTCAAGATGGAGGATCGAAAGGAATTTTTTCTGTTATTTCTGAATGATTATTTATATATTTTATTATTATTATTTTAATATAGCTATGGAAATATTACACGCATTACGAGACGTGCTATTTATTATATATTATTTTTATTTATTTATTTCTATTTATCAAAGCGTTATTCTGTGCTAATTAGTAAGATTTCTTGTAAGTTATCAGCAATAGCAAACTTTGCAATTTCGGATTCAGATTTTTAAAATTTTAGAAAACAGATTTTGAAGAGAGTAACGAATCGTTTTATTTAAAAAAATGCGAAACATCGAGAGTAATAAAAGAATATAAAATTTAAGAGAGAATCCAAATCGTGAATGAAATAGTTCAAATTCGGGTTTAAAAAACAATCGATCCGCTACATCTCTAGAGTAAAAGAAGTCACAAGGAATATTTTAAAGACAAAAAAAAAGGAAGAAGAAAATCCTATTTTAAACTCTGCATGAGTTCTTACCTCGCTCGCACATTAAGTGCTGCTGGGACAATCAGAAAGTGAAAGTTCTCCTCACTTTCCACTCTTATTCACACTTTATATTGTACCAACGAGGGATTTGTTTTAATACTGGTAAGTTGAATGGAGAATTTTATTTAGTATTCTGTAAATTCTCACCCAAAATAAATTCTATTTGGAAACCACATTTCTCTTTTCAGATATCTTTTTAAATATTCTTCAAAAGTATCTTAGTTGTCATGCAAGCAAATGATATTTTAAATTGAAACTTGTCTTTAGCATATTTATAAGAATGTAATAAAGGAAACAGCACTACCAAAAAAATTCTTTTTCTTCTTTTGTTGCTCATCAGCATAATTTTAACTATGTATATATATATAGATCTTCTTTCTTCTCTATACTTTTCCTTTTTTCTGTAATTTATAACTTTATTATAAAAATATCTAGACGCAATTTCTTTAATCTACAAAGGGATTCTGAGATGTCAAAAGCAATTTTTAACTGAAAAATGATTAATCGCATGGTAAAATATCGATAAATTATATTAAATTTAAAGAATTATAAATAAATAGGAGTTTTTTTTTACAGAAAAAAATGTGTATGATTTAGAAAATACAGTAGATTCCCGTATAACGCGGGGATACGCTCCACGTTATAGGAAATCACATTATATGAGACAGCATTATCAGAGGATTTTATGCAAATTTAAACTTGTTTCTAAGTTTCAGCCAATGAATTTTGGTTTTAGCACTGATCGCATATTGCTAACGAGATGTGCTTTAGTTTCAGATATGATTTCATTGTGTGCAGAGTGTTAAATAACTTGCTGGTAGAAAACGTGTCGCGTCGCATGCGGCAGCGCGGCGTCACCTATATAGCAGACCTTTTTAATGAATATACCTCGACTGACAGGAATTTTTAAATCAGAGATTCATGTTAATCGATCTCTACATCATGTTCCAGGGAAGCATGTATATATTCATTAAAAAAAATGCTATATAGGCGACGCCGCACTGCCGGATGCGACGCGAGACATCTTCCACCAGTAGGTAATCTATTATTTAGCCAAAGGAAATGACAGAATACAGGTAACTAAATTAAAAAAATATATTATATACAAGTAGACCCCGAATAACACACGGACTCCGAAAAGGCGGATTCGTATAACCCGACCAGAAAGTTGTTAAAGTTGTCATGGAAACGAAACATCGTTTGTTCTCCTTTATTATAAGTAACGGTTGAGTAACGTTAAAAAAATATTTATCTTACGCGTTATACGGGACTGATTATAGCGTTGTATGAGTACTAGTCGCAATTTTTTCGTCGCGTTACACGAATTCGTGTTATAGGAGAGCGTATTATACGGGAGTTTGCTGTAATTTAATTATTTTACACATTTTTGCGTTTATGCAGTATCGTTATTGTGGCGAGTAGAAACAGTAATTAAAACATCAATAATTTAATTTAATTTAGAAATATATGTTTCAAGATTTATCCCTAAATTATGTTCAAGGATAATCCCTAGAGATATATCCTTGAACATAATTTAAGAGTATATCCTTAAAATTTATTTCATCCTGAATTATTTTATAAGGATAAATCGGTACAATTGCATACATCGCAAAACCCAGCAAAAATGGTACCTATCGATAGGGGGTCAAAATATGCAAAATATTCCCAGTGAAGTAGGGGTCAAAGATTAAAGGTTAATGAGATATACACGCGTCTAGGTAGTATAGGTAGCAGAGCACGGGAAACGAGACGCGTCGCGCTGCACATCGTAGCGAGGCGAAGCGCAGTGTGAAACCACGCGCATTGCGAACTTTCAGCCTCTATATCTCGTTAACCTTTGACCTTAGACCCCTAGTTCATTAGGAATATTTTGCGTGTCTTGACCCCCCTATCGTTCATGCTGGGTTACCATTCTTTCTGGGTTTTTGCATCCAAAATAAGTCGAAAATATTAGTTAGAAAATATTCCAGTTTTAAACTTTTAATTAGAAAATAATAAAAAAAACAATAACAAAGATACATTAAACCAGTTTTGTTTTTTAATAATTTCATCATATAACAAGATAGTACAAGAAGATAAATTATTTTTTACTTTTCGTATTGAAAAATTAAGTAGGAGATGAAGATTCCGTATTGGGGTTATTGGAGTGTTTCCTGTGTTTAAAAACCGCTAGTGTAATTATTATAATAATTATTATAGTTACTGTACCACAGGATGATCCTATAATGATATAATTTAAGGATTGATCGTCGTTTTGTACCACTTTTGGATCGGCGATTGTCTGGAACTTGGTGCACTTTTCACTTTTCATCGTCTGATGCTTTCTTTTCGCTTTTAGAACCAAACATACTAATATAATTTAAGGATAGATCGTCGTTTTGTACCACTTTTGGATCGGCGATTGTCTGGAACTTAGTGCACTTTTCACTTTTCATCGTCTGATGCTTTCTTTTCGCTTTTAGAACCAAACATACTACGTAATGAGACGACGAGAGGAGATCTTCAAGCTTTTCGTAGTTCACATCTACACTTAAATTTTTTCTCAGTTTATCTTTATCTCCAAACTTATAATAAGTCAAAATAAGTCGATCGGCTTCTCCTATTTTCTTCCAACTAATAATAGCTTGGTTTCTGTTAACGTTTTCTGCACGGATATACAGAATTTTGGGATTAGGACATACGTCCTCTTCTTTTAAATTAGACAAAGATTTAGATGCCAGGTTACGAGGCGTGTGACAGAGATAATCCATAGAAGATTCGAACAAGGAAGGATGCTGAAAGATCCAACTTCTAAGCTTCAATGATTCGCAGTCGCAGTGTAAATTATTACCTGTAATGATACTTTTTAAGTATTTTCAAACAAAGATTTCCTCAAACTGATAAAGAAAAGTATATTAAATTATATCCAAAGTGTGTTATTACCTGTTTAGAGACGAAGTTAGTTGTCTAACCTCGTCCTTACAATATTAATTAATTTATGCATGCAAATGAGCATTTTCGTATGCCTATCATAAAATGAAGAATGTATGATTTTGATGAAAAGAAATTATTTTATTATGCTTTATAAATATCAGCATTTATGCCATAAATTCTATTATGTATTGAATATAGTTTTATAGTAGTTACATGCTGAGAGAACATTTGTTCTTCTATCATTAATTTTATGTCTGCATAAGTCACTATATACGGTTGACTAGGTTATTTATAGTAAGTCGGGGGAAGATGCCATCGGGAGGACTGAGAGAACATTTGTTCTTCTATCATTAATTTTGTCTGCATAAGTCACTCACTATATACGGTTGACTAGGTTATTTATAGTAAGTCGGGGGAAGATGCCATCGGGAGAAGATGCCATCTGTATGCTAATTCCGAATAATTTTAATAGATTGCAGTATTGCCTTCCTCAATCTTTTCTTGGAGACATGTTAATGCAATGTGGCGGTTCAGTGAAAAAACTTAAATTTTAACGATTTCTCTGGGTAAGCGACTCATAATATGCATGTATTATAACTATAAGAATTTTTAGTATAAGGTGTTGCTGTTTGTTTTACGGTGGGATGTTGAATGTCATGGATAAATATGGATGTACCGACGAACGCATGATGTATGTAGGGAATCAATCCAGTGGGGCGGCCATCATTGAATATGACGTCATACTGGCATCTTAACGTAATGCGTGGGTGAACGCCAGTAAAATCTTTCGGGTATTATGCCACAAGTGGCATTTTATCCCAAGCAATATTTAAGCATTTACTTTTACAAGTCATGCAGATATATCCATCCATATATCCTTTATAATAATGCTAACAAGTTTTACTTTAATAACATGTCATAAATTAGTCACAGAACTGTTTGCTATACTCGAATACAGTTTGTGTGTCATCCTTTCAACGTGCAAGTTAGTATCTAAGATTTATTTATATTTGTTGAATAATTTTCAATAAAATTTTGAACGTATCTATACGGAAGGAGTGAAAGAAAAGATTTGCATCTTGTGCAAAAATATTATACTGATATGTCATCATGGGATAACATCTGCAACATCAACAATAGAAATGTATTTAAAATACATTCTCTGGCTTTCTTTATATATCTATACGGAAGGAGTGAAAGAAAAGATTTGCATCTTGTGCTAAAATATTATACTAATATGTCATCACGGAATAACATCTGCAACATCAACAATAGAAATGTATTTAAAATACATTCTCTGGCTTTCTTTATGATGATAGCTAAGGACATGCAAGGGTATTTGGAAGACCAGGCGCAAGAGAGTAAAGGAGATCTCTTTGCCTATATCGAGATTCAAGAAATAAATAAATACATTCTTTTTACGTTTAATATGATAATCAAAATCAAATAGATAAATAATAAAAAGTTTGTATCAAAATCAAAAAAATATATAAAAATCAACAATTAATCCCCTAGATCTGGCCTTATGCGGTCTATCCCAGATGATAATTGATCTTGAATAACGATTAATCCAGAATTCTTCTCAATCAAGGATTGATTCCCATTGCAATGGCAAAAATTTTAAAATTTTAATCAATTTTTTGTTTCCAAATCATATCAACGTTTTCCATGTAATGATATGATTAAAAATTTCATCTCAATACATTTATTAATAATAATGTAGTTATCATTAAAAATTTGTAGTTATAACATTTTATTTTTACAGTTATAAGCGATTTTATTCATTAAATAAACATTTATTCAATCTATTTATTATACTGATTATTATTGTTATTGCTATTTTTACTTTTATTCTCATAAAATAAATTTAACTGTAGCAATTAAAGTTTGAAAAACATTAAATACCAACCGATTTTATAAAAACGGGAAAGATTTTATTATTTTATTTAAGGATATTTAATTAAATTGCAAAACTTTATTAAAATATCTCATAAATTCCATTTCTTTAGAAATGAAAATTATATACAGTATATATAACTTTTATGCAAAGATAAATGTCTGAAATTGCATAAATTATGCTGGTCTAACTTCTTCAAATCATGAAATGCGATCGATTTTTCACGATTTAAAAACAGAAAAAAAATGGAAGTGTGTATTTTTAAAAAGGATACGATGATACTTAGTTCCCAACATGTAAAAATTATGAGATGATGTCTAAAATTTATATTTATAACCGATTATTTACAAAATAAGAAACTAGTATCGTTTATATCTATATCAACTTAGCAATTATTTATTTTTATCAGTTTTTATGAAAGGAAGAAATGTGTTTTCATACGATGCTATGTATCTAAGTTGCAATTTATCTTCTATCGCTTGTAAACCTCGAAGATAAAAAAAAAGATTCGAAGCGAGATTTATAAATATGCGATTATCTTCACATTATTTTAATCGTCTACGTCACGTAAGAGCAATATAAAATAAAGTATCTTTACTGTTTCATGCATCATATAAATGATCTAAAAAACGAGTAGATAAAAGAAGAAATATATTTTTTACCTGATAAATATATTTGCTCTAACTTTATTTCAATAGTAGATAAGACATCTTGATTCAAGTAGGACAACTTGTTATCTCTCAAGTCCAACTCGCGTAAGTGCACTTGGTTCACGAATGCGTTAGGTGCTAACCAATTAATGATGTTTTTCTTCAGAGAAAGACTTCGAAGATTATACAGATTCTGAAAAATCTTATCGTCTATTAAACTTAACTTGTTCTGGGATAAATCTAAAACTTCCAAATTTTCTAAAATTTCGCTAAATGATGACAACCGAGAGAGAGAATTGTGCTTTAAATCCAAAATCCTCAATCGTGATAATCCCTCGAACGTATCGTTATCTATGGTTTTCAGCAAATTATAGGATAAGTTGAGATGTTTTAATCTACTGAGAGGACGGAAGGAAGCAGGTATGATGTGCGATATAAAATTATTACTTAGGAATATTTTTATTAATCTAGTAACGTCCTGAAAATCGTGGGGTGTGATAATGGTCACATTACAATTCTCGATACTCAGTTCCGTTATGGAACACGAAATTTCTCTAGTTTTGTTGCCTCCATTAAGGCTGCTTATAGGATTATGATCCAAAATGAGGATTTTTACCCCTTTGCACAGTTCTTTCGGGATACTTTTTAAGCTATTATATCTCAAATCTACCAAGTGCAAAGGAGACATAAGAAGAAAAGGTGCACTAGTCAAGCTGTTGTTCTTTAAATCCAACAGAGTTAATTGCTTTGAATGCAAGAAGGAACCTGTCTGAATAGAATGTATATTGTTATTGCTCAATATTAATTTTTCTAAACGAGTATTGGATACAAAACTCTCATTTTTGATCACAGCAATTTTATTATTAGAGAGCGAAACCATTTTAACTTTCTTCAAAACACTCATAGCTTCTGGTACTCTTTGTAATTCGTTATTATCGGCGTATAATTCGGTCAGAAATTCGAATATTCTAAAATATTCCATATTCATTTCTCTAATTTTATTATTATTCAAATTAATGGACGATAATCCGGCTAAAGGATCGAATAAATGATCACTTAACGATAATCCTGTGTTCTCCAGCCCTAAAGTGATCAAGTTTGAAAGACCATAAAAAAGATTCTCGTTTACTTTGCTAAAATTATGTCCAGGTAATGTATGAGCAGGGAGAACTAGAAAACGTACTCGTACGTTATTCAGCTTGTTATTGCTGATATCCAGATGGTTTAAGGAAGACAGTTCTAAGAAGGAACCTGTTTCAACTCCACTAGCCATCACATTAGATAGTCTAAGCTCCTCCAGAGGCATCCCTCCTTCAAACATGTACCTTCTAATAACGTAAATCTGATTATGTGAAAGATGCAACACTCTCAGTTTTGGTAAGCTTTGCAATGTTTGTGGTTCTATGTCCATAATTTGATTATAGCTCAAATAAAGTTCTTCCAGACTTTCCACTCCTCCGAACATGTCTATAGTTAAAAAACTCAGATTATTATGCTCTAAATTAATGAGAACAATTTTCTTCATTCCTCCAAAAGCTTTGTTTTCTATAGAAGATATGAAATTGTGATCAAGGTATAACTTCCGCACTTCTACCAGATCTTGAAATATATGATTTTTAAGTGTGGTCAATTTGTTCATGCTCATGTACATGACTTCCAACTTATTTTGTCCTTTAAAAGTATTAAGTTGTATGCTGCTAATTTGATTACGCGTTAGATTAATGGAGATTAAATTAGAAGGATATCTACGTAAGAAGTCGTTCAAAACTAGAAGATTATTTCCCTCTAGATTCAGTTGTCGAAGATTTGTAAGACTTTGAAACGATTCGTGTTCTATCAGACGAATTTTGTTAAACTGTAAATCTAGTTGTTCTAATTTTGAAAGAGGAAAGAATGTATTTTTTTTAATTTTTTCCAAATTGTTATTTTGCAATTTTAAGGTGGAAAGATGCCACGTTCCTTCGAAGGTTCCTTCCAGAATTTCAGAGAGAAAGTTATGATCGAGAGCCAAATATTGCAACTCTCGATTCTTGGCAAATACTAATGGATGCAAATGCTTTAATCGATTGAAAGAGAGATGTAGTTGCGCTAGATGATGCAGCGAATGGAAAGTTTCCACTTCTAAACTATCTAGCACATTATAATTTAGAGATACAAAAGAAAGATGAGTAGTATTATAGAAGGTATCATTATAAATTTTTAAAATATTATTATTCGATAAAAATACTTCTTTAAGAAAAGGCAAATTATGGAAAATTCCATTAGGTACAAAATGAAGGTGATTGTAACTCAAGTCTATCAATCGTAAGTTGTTCAAGGAAGAAAATACACTTCTGGGCAAAGTGATCAGACGATTGTGACTCATATTAAAATATTTTAATTCTGGTAGTTGAAGATGATCTTCCACAGAACTTAGGCGGTTAATCTCTAGGGATAATGTAGTTAATTTGAGCAAATTTTGGAAACTCTCTCCATATAATTTTGTAATCATGTTAGAACTCAGATCCAAACTCCTCAGTTCGTTTAATTTAAACAAATGATTCTTTTTCACCTCTTCGATTCTGTTTCTTGATAATTTAAGAATCTTCAGCTTCTTTAGAGTATTTAAAGGGGCAAAAGGAATACTTTTCAAAATATTACCCGATATAATTAATTCTTCTAAAGTATCCTCGAGACCTTCAAAAGAATAATCCGTGAAATTATCTATCAAATTATCTTGTAGATTAAGATAAGTGAGTGGCAAACCATAGAACTGAAAATCTGAAATTTGGCTTATGTAATTCGAATCTAGATCGAGTGATCTCAAGGCACGCAAATCGTTAAGAGCATCAGTTGGAACTTTAGTCAGATGGCTGTTTATTATGGAAAGTCCTTCTAAATTATACTCCAAATTGAAAAATGCTCGACTGTCTATATGTTGGATTTGAGTAAAAGATATCTGAAGGTGAGATATAATGGAATTTGAAAAGAGATGATGAGGTAGCCTTTTGACTTTCTTGTCCAGGTGGAAGATGCTGAGTGACTTGATGGAAGAGGATATTAAGGAGAGTGTCTTTTGCACCTCGGCTAGACCTATGGAAGAGCATTCCATGAAAAGTCCATCTTCGAACTGATAGCAAGGACACCAGGATGACTGTTCCCAAGGTGGACATTTCTGTTGAAGGGCACTAGAAGGTGTCATCGTGATGATACAAACCGACCAGCAAGCTATCCACAAGTGTTCTGCAATGCTCATGGCTCATCCCGTCTTCCTACAAAAAATTAAAAAGTAAAATTATTATTTGCATTTGAGATTGGTGAACAAGTTTTATAATATTTGTATAAAATTCTGATTATATTTTATATTATAGTCGGGTCTCTTTTTTACGCGGTTTTGAAGCTATGCGGTATATATTTCATGCAAATTCGGGGTTTCCCCCGTTGTACACGATGAATTATCCACTCATATCCTATGATACACTCTTGATATGCTACAGACGTCAGCAAACGTCATTGTTATTCTGGCGAATCGCTGAATGGGTTAGAAACCAGAAATTTGTTTTGGCTTTGCTTACATCACAATATGGCGGCGTCTACAATAATAGAAATATTTAAAATTACGATAAGATGAATGACTTTTGTACATTTTATTGATTTATGTCTTATTTTTATATGCTGTTTTTTGTGGAAAGTATCTACCGCATAAAAAGAGATCCTACTGTATACAATATACGAATCATGAAAATTAGTTAATCACAGAACATTATCCAAAAAAATTAATTACAATTCGCGTATCTGATGGAAAAATTAAAACTAATTAATAACTTCGACAATTTTAAAAGTAAATTTTATTAAAATAATTAATTTAATTAAAATTTCGTGACCTTAAAAACCGAAAATAATTTAAGCTTTAACTCACAAACTTTTATTATTTTATTTATATCCATATTCCTACGCTTTTACAAAATCAATACATAAATTAATTTAACTGGAAAGTTGGAATAAAATTAAACTTAAAAATGAAAAAAAAAGAATAAAATCAGAACATTTTAAATTAATTTTTTCCCATTTTCTTTAATCCAGTTATTAAGGAACAGGTAAACATGTTTATAGAAATCCAATATTAAATAATAATCCCTAATAAAATCAAATTAGATTTTGGTTCTATTTTTAGCTACATCATCAAAACAAGTATTTACAGAATAATTTTAACTAAATTATTATTATTAAAAAATCGATAGATATTTATTATTTTGTGGTATCTGAAAGTGTACAACTGAAAGTGTAAAAGATATTTACTATTTTGTGGTATCTGAAAGTTTACAGATATCAGGAGGATTTACGTTTATAAATAATTTATTAATTAAACTTCTTCAAACTTTTTTTACAGATATCAGGAGAATTTACATTTATAGATAATTTATTAATTAAACTTCTTCAAACTTTTTCTCCTCTTTGGTGGAAGGGAGTTATCATCTTTATCATTTTCAAAGAAACCTATTAATTTTGAAAGTGTTCCTCACTGGAACATCATAAAAGTTTTAATGTATTTTTTAACAAGTTATAGGAAGAATATTAATTATTTATCTGGTTTCTCCTAAGACTGCTAAAGCCATAATAAATTCTTTAAATATTTTACCCACAAGCGATATTAATAATGCTTTATTTTATTAAATCGATCCAAAATTTTATATGGAAACATTAGCGTGTTATTGCATTTTTCTTTTTAAATATGGCGACTGTAGGTAGACTGGGAGGTTAGTATGGTATTATTAGTTGTTAGCAAAGATTGCGTATCCAAATTAAAGACATGTAGCACTTTCAAAGAAACCTATTAATTTTGAAAGTGTTCCTCACTGGAACATCATAAAAGTTTTAATGTATTTTTTAACAAGTTATAGGAAGAATATTAATTATTTATCTGGTTTCTCCTAAGACTGCTAAAGCCATAATAAATTCTTTAAATATTTTACCCACAAGCGATATTAATAATGCTTTATTTTATTAAATCGATCCAAAATTTTATATGGAAACATTAGCGTGTTATTGCATTTTTCTTTTTAAATATGGCGACTGTAGGTAGACTGGGAGATTAGTATGGTATTATTAGTTGTTAGCAAAGATTGCGTATCCAAATTAAAGACATGTAGCACGATAGAGGACAATATGTAACATTTAAGAATGTGTCACGTAGTAAACAACTCTCTAGACTCGGCAATTCGATTTTCGTTGCTCTTTTAGGATGATATCTGGTCAAATACAGAAAGATTATCTCCAAAGTAGTCATTACAAAGCTTTATTTATTATTATCATCACTTTTTCCTTATTTCTTTACAAGGCTAATGTAATGTTTGCCAGATGCGTGACCAAGGAAGAGTGTAAAGTGATGAAAGAGTAATGATAGAAAGGAACGTTCCACTAATCGGGTGTTTATCACTTCAATGATCCTCATTTGTGGTTGGTTTCTCTGTTTTATTTTTATTATTTTTAACGAAAATTTCTTAAATTAGATAAAGTTTTGGGAGCAATAGTAATTTTTAAGAGAGGAGTAGATATAGATAATAATTTATGTAGGAGCGCAATACAGGTAAGAGAATTAAAGAAAGATAGGACGAACAGATAAAATAAAAAGAAAAAAAAAAACTTTATTTGTTTTATCTTAACGTGTACTTTTCTTATTATTATTTGTAAGAAAAGTACACAAATTACAAATAATAATAAGAAAAGTACAGGAAACAGAATAAAAATTTAAGAAATCTCAAGATAATAATTATGGTCTAACAATGTACTCATTTAACGCGGATATAAGAGCAAATGAAGATTTAGGAAACAGATTTAATGCGAGAATCTTAATGTTTAACGTTTATTAATCCTATATATTAAAAAAAAAATTCATTTATAAAAGTCGAAAGCTAAGAATTAATGTAATAATAAGAAACTTAGTTTGTTGAATGAATATATCATTCATAAAATATGCTATAAGATGAAAGTGAAGAATTCGGATATAGGATAAAGTCGGGAGAGATGGCAAAGTTAACTATATTCACATTCTAGAGCTAAGATGACATTGTGGTAACGATTATGGTATACAGTAACTGCCATTCGTTTGTTTGAACAGCGTAGACTCTGATGTGCTTTATCTAAGATAATTAAAAATCCACATTAGGGTAAAACGGGAGAGATTAGTGATAAAATTATCAATAATCATAATAAAAAACTTTTAATATTCAAAATAGCTTACACGGAACTATATGCAAAAAGTAATGTCAAAAATTAGTTAAGCAAAATGAAAAAAGCTGCTTAACTAATTTTTGATTATGATTATTAATATATCAGTAAACAAAACAAAGGTGCGCCATCTCTCCCGATTTTTTTCTATGAGAGAACTAGCAAAGAATTATTTAAATTATCAAAAGTATATCGATAGAAAGGATGAATATTTTTTTCTATGAATGGTGAGGTGAATTGGTTTTTTTCAACTTTTTATTTTGAATAATAAAATATTTTGATTATGATTATTAATAATTTTATCAATAAACAAAAAAAGGTGCGCCATCTCTCCCGGTTTCATTCTATGAGAGAACTAGTAAAGGATTATTTAAATTATCAACATAATATCGATAAAAAGGATGCAATTTTTTATATAAAAATATTAAGTTTATGTGTAAAGAAACATAAATAAATTAATAATATTTTTTTTTTAGATTTAATAGATCATAGAAACGGTTTCATATCATCCAAAACTCGGAAATTCTAACTCTATTTTATACTACTATTCAGAAAATTCCAGTTTTCATCTGAGTATTTACAGTCTCAAATTATGTACATAAATAATTTCTAATGCTTCTTTTTTGCTTTACTACTATTCAGAAAATTCCAGTTTTCATTTGAGTATTTACAGTCTCAAATTATGTACATAAATAATTTCTAATGCTTCTTTTTTGCTTTAGAATAAATATTATTGATATTATAATTAAGTAGGAAAAAAATAAAATTAGCATAAACTAGAAAATGGATACAATATAAATGTTTATCCGTAAAAATTCTGATATTTATCGATTATCCAGAATAGATATTTCATAAGAAATGCATTATCCATGAAAGAAAAAAAAACAAATAGAAATTAATGGATTTACAATCTTTAACTGGATATTTAAAAAGATAACGAGATTTCCGGATTACTCTTTTCATTTTTTATTATTAAAAGTACTGGTAGAGATCTTAGTTGATTGTTAATTTTTCAGTAGAAGAAAGTTCAAGAAAAGCAAAAAAGTTATTTGTAGTCAACTTAATCCTCAGATAGAGAAGTGGGCCTGATTCCCAAGGGTGACCAGAACTGATTAACCTGCTTAGAAATTCCCAATAGATGTGAGGTCTCGGAGGCATCATCTCTCATTTCCTGTCGATTCCGTGGGGCATTCCTTCTTCCACAAGAAAAGAACTTATACATATGTCAGAATAAAATGATATTCTGTTGGAGAAAAAGTTTCTTTTTTTTCTGATAGAAGAAAAAAATGCATCAGGAATGCAAAAGATGATTTTACATCTTTAATAAAACCAAATTTTTTTCCTATGCACTTCTACTATATCTATTATACTTTATATCAGATGCTGCGTAGTTCGAAGGGATGAGGAGGAACTCAGTTGGACTGCATAAAAATTGCAAGAAGATCTTTTGACTTCTTAAAGGCTGTTTTGTATTGAACATATACAAGATCAAACCCAAAAGGTTTTCTTTTTTTTACTATTAAACTTTTAAATATCAAAACATCAGATCTTTAATCATTAAAACTGAGATCTCAATATACTATACGATCAGTATTATTCCGGAAATCTTGCTGTATTTTACATAAAATTTTGATAATTTTTTCGGTTTATTCTAACTCTGGAGGTCATTGTCCCCATAAAAGTAATATAAACTAAACCAAACCCACTTTAACCAATGTTGTAAACTGTTAAGCACGCTCTTTACCTTCGTTTTCTAACGCTACGTGATTCAATCGAATGAAACTTGGTTTGAAGATTTATTCATCTCTTAGGGAACATTATAACATTCGAAGTTCTATAAATTTACACATTAAAAATATATTAGTCGACAGATTATCTACAATTCTGAGTGAGAGAAACTGCGGCGATAATTTACCATTGGAAAAAAAAAACTTATTAAAATAATTATAATGATTACAAAACAGGAGAAACAGCAAAAATTGAATAAATATATTTGTAACATTAATCAGATTTTAGATTTTTCTGTTTAAAAAAAAATATATATATTTTTTTTTATATTAATAGTGCAGTGCTAAGTACTGTACTACTAATATTTTTTATATTAATAGATATATAAATTTTAAATAAATACTAACAGGTATTACATCAAGTACTTAGTATTAATCTTTTTATGTAACTCTATATTTCGCACAATAATTTAACTTTTAGTATTACTCAAGTACTTAGTATTAATCTTTTTATGTAACTCTATATTTCGCACAATAATTTAACTTTTATGTTTTGCACATAGTTATGAAATTATGCCTCATCATACGAATATATCATTACAATTAAACAGCAAAAATTAAATTAAATTATACTGTAAGTACTGTATTGTACAGCTTTTAAGCACCGTACTGTAATACAGCGCTGTGCTTAAAAGTTGTAGTACAGTGCTTCAAGTATTGCAACTTTTAACTATTGATGTGCTTAAAAGTTGTAGTACAGTGCTTAAACTGCAGTACTGTAGTAAGTACAAAGCTGCAGTACAGTGCTAAATACTATACTAATTTTATATATTCCTGTACAGTGCTAAGTATTGTAAAGATTATCTAAAATAGAATTAGTACTGTACCACTAATGTTTTTTATATTAATAGATATATATTAGATGACTACTAAGTACTAGGTACTTAGCAGTAATTAGTATTCATCTTTTTTATGTAACTCCATATTTCGCACAATAATTTTACTTTCATATTTTGCACATAGTTACGCGTTATATTACGAACGTATCGTTACAATTAAACAGCAAAAATTAATTCGATTTTAGATTTTCCTGTTTAAAATTATATATATATATTAATAGTACAGTGTTAATGTACTGTACTGTACATTAATACAGTACAGTACGTACTGCACTTAGCACTGTACTGTACTACTAATATTTTTAATATTAAAAATATTAGTAGTACAGTACTTAGCATTGATGTGCTAATTACTGTACTACAAATATTTTTTATATTAACAGATATATAAATATTAGATAAATACTAAGTACTGCTATCATTACAATTAAATTTTTATATTTTTAGCCAAATTTTAATTAAATATAGTCATAAATGTAAAATAGAGGAATACTAGCCAAGTGTTTATCAGTGTACGAAAAAAAAACGTGTCAGGTGTAAAAAACCAAGTTTAGAAAAAAAGAAAAACTGAAAAATTAAATGTAAAAAATAATTTTTTATATAAAAGAACAGTCATTTATTTTAAAGTGTAGATTTTACATTTTTTTGTTCCTGAAACAAACTTATGAATATTTTAAAATTGTGTAATTATAATTGTAATTTTATTCATAACACTCTGTAAAGCGCTGGTAGAATAAATGCACTTTATCGAGGTTTTACGTTTATCTCGTTCTTATTTTTTATTTTATGTTTATTAATCCGCAGTGTATTATTATATAAAATATTTTTTTTTCTTTTTTTTTACCGAGAGGTGTAAAAGTAGAAAAGATTTTTTCGTGCAACTCTTATCTACTGTTTTATGTATAATTTAAAAAGTAATTGAAAATGTTATCAAGGAAAAAAAAAAAACTGTGTTTTTAATGCAGAGGGATTCTCAATAAAATCTTCAATGTGAACTGTTTTAATTGAAGATTTCATTAAAATTCCACCAACAACTTCGTATTTAAAAATCCAATCAGCCGTATTAGACTTCTTTTATCACTACGCTGCAAAAAGATAAAAACAGGAAAAAAAATTTTATATATCTTTTTAAAATTCTTTTCTCTCGTTATATGTTTTACATTCTTCAAACGACATCAATCATTTGAATGTTGATATGTTTTCTTAATTTACCTGAACGTTATTTTCTTGTACTTTTTTTCGGTCGATGCCAAGATAACTTTTATTACAATGTGCACTAGCAAGTAATAATGCAGGATACCTGCTCTTGACTGATTCAACCATCCCAGTCATACCTGGGACGATACAGAGTGAACATCAACTATATATGTAACGAAACAGTTCTGCCAGTACTCTTATTAAATTTAGCATTTTTTAAATAATTTTTTATGATATAGAATTGCAAATAATGTCGAGAGAATTTTACATGATTATTTCTGCCTTTCTGTAAATAAACCCTTATTATAGGCTATTCTTTCCGATATAATTGATAAAAAATAAAATAAATTAATTAAATCTAGATAACGGCAGGATTTAAAGTTACCTTTCACGAGTTTTCCACATCTGACAGTGCGACGTACTGAGGTCAAATCATCGCGCCGCGTAGCCGTCAAATCCGTCGCCAGATAATTATACTTGGATGATGTATATAAGCGCAGCGCCGCGAAAACTCGCGATAGGTAATCTCGAATCTTGCCCTAGTAACTTATTCAGTAATTAAACGAAAAATATTATGACAAAATGGCAGATTACCTGCTGATAAAAGGCGTGTCGCGTCGCATCCGGTAGCGCGGCGTCGCATATATAGCAAGCTTTTTAAATAAATATATATACATACGTCCCCGGACTACATCGTGACATAACATGAATCATTAAATCAACAACTCGTGTTAGTTGATCTCTACATCGTGGTCCGGGAGACGTATGTATATATATATTCATTAAAAAAGCCTGTTATGTAGACGATGCCGCGCTGCCGGATGCGACGCGACACGCATTCAACTAGCATGTAATCAACCGTTTAGCCAATATTATTAACTGATCTAGCATATAATAAAAACAGTAAGTATATAAGATGATATCCCGATAGAAAAAAATTGGATAATAAAAACTTTAGAAAAACTAGAAATAATTGTTTACAAGTACAAATAACTAGTAAAGAGCTAGAAATATCTTTAAAGAATAATTAAGAATCTTTATTAAGATTACTTTGCATTCAATAGAGTTAAAGACATCAAGTGCAAAACATAAAGTTGTACATGTATTATCATATTTTAATACTTAAAATGGTTACTGAAAAAAATATATAAATACACTTACCCATCTTATATACTTACTGGTACAAGTCTCTTTGGATTTTGAAGATATATAGGTGATGAAAATACTCGACAAATAAAAAATACAATGGCGAAAAACGGAGTAAAAAATAGAATAAATGTACAAGTATTATTATATTACTTTTAAAAATGAAAATAATAATTACTTTAGAATAAAGTAAAATCTTAATGCGGTTATGAAAATTATATAAATGTCATAAAAATGAGAGAGTTATCAGAAACATGTTTTATCTTCTCCTATTCGCACTCTTTCTTTCTTTAGGTGAGGATAAATTATGTAATCATAAATGCTAAAAGTTCAACTTACATATTAACGAATGATCTTCAGATAGGACTTGTCCATCGAAAATTTGTCAGCAAATTGAGTTGAATCAACTTCTGTACAAACTTGTGGCCGCTTCTGGCTGGTCGATCTTAAGAACCTCTCCTCGCCACCTCTAGTGGAGAGATTAAGAACTAACAGCTTAAAGTTACTCTCACCCATTTTTAATGGTAATTAGGATCACTTAAGTGAATTTTATCGTTATTATATATAATGTTTAATGGTAATTATGCTTTTGTGATCGATACATTTTAAACGTTGTTTTGCTGTATAAATGAACATTAAATATTATGGTTGGTGGTTCATAAAATAATGTAATTGCTTCAAATATCAGGTATCAGATAATATCTTCGTTTGTGCTTATATATTTTACAAATACAATGATGTATATGCAGTTTTAATGATGTAAATGTTTTTGCATAGTGCCATCTATTGGATACATTACTTACTTTATTGTTCTCATCGAAAACTCTTCCTTCCACCACTGATTAGTAAAAATTTTACTTGGTTATCTTTCAGATTGTTTACGTGATATATATATCACAATTTAGTTAGGTAGTTGGTGAAATTTTAACCCATTAAACAACCTTAATCATAATTAAAAGCATAAAATTAATATTTAAAAATTCCAACTTTAACAGGCAATTTTAAATGATAAAATATTCATAACATCCACGCTATTTTTTTTTATATATTTGAATATTTTAAAGATAAGCAAGACAATGCAGTTTTCGGCGCATCGCTATTTGTTATTCGCTCCATTTTTCAAAATCCCATTGTCACATCTCACATAGAATTTCTGTTTTTTTCTGAAGTTTCTCTGCTATTGTTTTATATTTATCTTATATTTTACATCTAAGTACATACATTGTATATAGATAGATATATATATAAGATTAGTTTACTTACTTTAATAAATATGTTCTTTAATAAAAGAGTCCATTACAACTTATAAGGTTTAAATTATTAATTTATTACTCTATTATTTCGAGAAGTATTTATATAAAAATATTTATTTCCCAAATTTAAAAATGTTCATATCTAAAGAATATTCGGTCACTGCCCTTTAAATTATAATCTAAAAATTTTTCATGATTTTTTGAAGATTACAAACTTACACTTTCGAGATTAAGTACTTAGCTCTATAATTTATAACGAAAAATAAAATATTTTCCCATGCATAATAGAGTTTAGAATAATTTAAAATAGGAAAATAAATTTTAATTATCGAATTTTAACTTATTATTAAAAGAAATAACTGAAAATTTAATTCGAATTTCACATTTTTATACTTTTTCGCAAGTAAAATATAGTTTTTTTTTTTTTATTGCGTTTTCTTAAAAATGCAATAAAAACTGTACTTATTTTATTCGAGAAAAAGAGTCGAAAATTTCCGAGTTAATCTAGTTTTAATTAATTTACTCATAACAAATTATTTTTTATATGTTTTTTTTTAAATGCAATAAAAAAATAATAAATAATTATATATCTGTTCAGAAACTTTAAAATTGTTTAGGGGAACTCATAGATTAATATAACTACTTCTTATGCAAATTTTTTATTATTTTTGAAAAATTTAGATATTTTTTATAAAAACATAAATATCTTAACAGTTGCTAATTGAGATTATATACGTATAAAAATTGATTTATAATTAAGTGGAAACTGCTATAATCAGTTGTTATTATAGCAGTACCTTTGATCGGTTTAGTAGTACTGTATATGCCTGTTCAGTTATTTTATTAGCAATATTTTACTGCTCTGTACTATTGCAAAATATGATCTTTGTTATTATAGAAGTACATTGTTTTATACAGTAGTATATTTTATTAATCTAGTAGCATCATCTGCCTTATAATATAACATTAATAATATATGTCCATTTTAATGTTTATTAATAATATATATTAAAATGGACATATATTAATGATAAATATTAAAATGATATAAATTATATAATTAAAATGATAATGAAATATTTAAATATAATATAAATTTTACAATTGTTTTCAAATAAGCCCATAAAATATTAATAAATGTGATTAAATGGAAGATATCTTTCACCTTCAGTAAATCTTGTTCATTATAAGCAATATCATGAGAAACTTCCATTTTTAAAGAAGTATCTCTAGATGGGCCCAATTCTTCTTTAAAAGTTTCAAAACCTAAAAATAAAGATTAATATTAGAATCTATATCCTATTACAAAAATATTACTGTAATAATCTGGTCAAATATTATCATTAATCATATAACAGTACTAAAAATAAGGATTTTAAAATAAATCACATAATTATATCCAATTTACTTATATTATATAATTATTATAAATACAAGATAATGCTTATTATCAATATTATGAATATCTGAAGGGAATTGATAGTGGACCTAACACATACAATTATTGAAGAATAAATCCGATGTTTGTAATCAACAAAATGATCATTCACGTTTTTTTAAATAATCTGAAAATGCACAAACTGTCAATCAGAAACATCAAAGATTACTATATTTCTATTTAATATTAATTGATGATTTATTCAGCAGAAAATATCAAAAAGTATTAAATTTTTTATCATTCTGAATCTCAAAAAAATATTTTTTCCTTATAAGCTAAAATCACATAAGTTCAACAAAGCTTAAAGTCAATATAAACAAATATCCATGCTGATTAATGGAATGATTAAATAAAAATAATTAACATAGATATGAAAATTTAAGAAATAAATGATGAATATTAAATAGTAATATAATGATCCTCAATATTTGTGATCAAAAACTTTGTTTTTTTAAATAAAATACTTTTTTTATCAAGCACTTTTTGCAGTTTAAAATATTTTTTATTCAAGTTGTAACTAATGTTTTCAACATACAGTCATTTTCAGGTTACATACTAAAACCAGAATGTTACAAATCAAACTTTAAATTTAAAATTCAATTTGTAACATTCTGATTTTAGTATGTAATTTGAAGATGACTGTATGTCAAAAACATTAGTTACAACTTGAATAAAAGATATTCTAAACTGCAAAAAGCGCTTGATAAAAAGTATTTTATCTGAATTTAATAGAAGCAGTATATAAGTTTACTTGTGTGTTTTCTGATAGTTTTGATAATGTAACAAATACAGAAAGAGCTAATTTCAAATATCAGATTTGTGTTTCTGGCAAATTGCATATATGGCAGTTAGTTTTCCATTCTTGTCAGTTATAATAATATTTCCATTGTATATTGTGATTCAGAATTTATACTGATTAAATAACTTTATTAAATATTTCTGTTGATATTTGAAAATAATGGCAATGTTTAAAATTTATTTGATATTTTTTGCCAAACAAATATTTCAATAAAATTATATTTTTGGGAGACATGACCAGATGTAATATAGCACACTCATATCCTGCTTCCTATTCAGCTTCTTTCTGCATTGTGTCATGATTATTCATTGCTACTAGTCTGGGTTTTTTGTTTTAATGCCCAGATTTATTCTGATAGTGAACTATATTTGGAAAGTTGTTAAAATTGTAAAAAAGAAATTTCACCCTATTTCAGTAAATGTGACATTGTTCTAAGTTCTGAAATTTAGGAATTATTTTAAACATGGGTTTCAAATTTTTAAGCTTTGAAACAGAGGGGATAGCTTATATATAAATACAAAGTATTGCCTCTGGTTACGTTCTGAAATTTAGGAATTATTTTAAACATGGGTTTCAAATTTTTAAACTT
The DNA here is from genome assembly GCA_000484575.1 of Olivierus martensii. Lineage (NCBI taxonomy): Eukaryota > Metazoa > Arthropoda > Arachnida > Scorpiones > Buthidae > Olivierus > Olivierus martensii. The sequence goes on from AYEL01091319.1 coordinate 57,505, forward strand.
TGAAACAGAGGGGATAGCTTATATATAAATACAAAGTATTGCCTCTGGTTCATGTAGTGTAGATAAATTTCAGTTAGAATTTGTGAAGGTTATATAACAATATTTTATTAGTTTTAAGGGGTATTTAATATTTAAATAAAATTAAAAATAAATAAAATATACTAGGAATTCAAGTTTCTTGATAAATTATAAGTATAATACCTTGAAACAATCATCTTCAGCATCAAGAATAAAATTCTCTTCTTGATGCTGAAGATGGTTGTTTATCAATCAAAAATGTTACATTAAGTTAAATTATTATTTATCAACTGATGTTAAGTGCTATTATTTATTATATTTATATATTAATAATGAATTTTAATAAAAAAACTTTTAAGTATATCTCTAGAATTTATTTTTATATAGGTATATCAGTGACTAGATTCTCATAAAAAATCATAATAATTCATGGTTACACATAGTTAATTCTTATTTGATGTTCTTATTTGAACAGATCAGACTATATGCTGCAACTATACCTGTAACTACCTAACTATGTAATAGTACCTACGTACCTGTAACTATATAACTATGATATATAATTATATAAATAATAAATATATATATTTATTTATTTGTGCAAGTGTCAGATGATAATATTTCCATACCCAACTAGCAGAAAACGAAGAAATTTTTTATATAAGCCACTAGAAGATCGTCCATAGATGTATATTTACTTCGAGACACCCCATCAAAGCCAAAACGGCAATAGTCAGTCAGCATTGTAACTTCGGATGATTGCAAACTTCATTTGCCAGCCAGTTAGTGTATGTTGGCTTAACAGAGTAGCAATGACATCCCATGTGGCCTTTAGGATGATCGGGTGCTGTCTGAAATCTGCCGCCTCATGAAACATTCAGCAGAGTTATCCATCTCCCAATTCCAATACTTTCACTTTCTCTTCCGATAAAGCCAACTCGACAACAACAAAAAAAAAAAAAAAAAAATCTTACTAGATGCAAGAGAATAAGATTTATTTCGTTTGGATAACAGTTTTTTAAGGGTTTAGAAAACATATAACAATCTTAACTTTCATCGAGCATAGAATCGTAATCGTGCATGTAGAGTTTGCGCAAAACACATCCAATGCGTATCACAGCAAGATAATGTGCAGCAGTGTTGCTAAACGAAAAAATCAAGAACCGTGTAAGTCGGGGTATTACTGTATTTAGATATGGTAAGAAAAAATACAATGTTGCCATTAGTGCTAAGGGAAGATAGATTATCAAATTTTCATGCTAGAAATTACACTGTATAAATCATTTTTTTCAGAAATTGCTTAGGCAAGTTTTAAAAATAATGTAGGCATTTGATGTACAGTATAAAGTACTTAACTTGTTTTAAAATTATTAAAAAGTAACTTGAACATTTTAATACATAAATAATATATAATTCGGACATTTTATAAACAAAACAATGACTTGAGACAGCATTTTTCACTCTCATACTTCAGCTTCCACATTTTATGTTTCTGTTTTTTTCTTTCAATTGGACATATATTTTCCTGATAATGAAATAAATTTTTGTTCTACAATATTTTCAGTTAGATGTTGGCCAATGCTGGAAAGTTTTCGCTTGGAAATATAAAAAATAGACCATTTCTATTACTATAATCAAATGCAGCACAATCGGGCATCTTCGAATTAAGAAATGATTTAGATAACAATATATAGATAATTAAAAAATTACTTTCCACCGCCGCTTGTAGCCAGACTCAGTTTAGCGCCAAGTTTAGCTCCTCAACAATGTCTCAAATATGGTGTCTGGAACCCATGTGACACGGAGTTAATCAATGAAAGACTTCCATTGTCAGCAAAGTCAAGGGAAAAGTGTGTCCGTACTTCTCTATAGGAGGATAGAATAACTTTAGTTTGTACTGGTTCTTGAAAGTGTTCATGAATGCACATGCATTTATTCATGTAGTAGTTTGTGATCACCATTGTCTGCGTATGATTGTGATCACCAGTCAGTGCATATGATTCAAAATATGACCACTAGGGTTGCCTCACACAAAACATGTCATAGCTGGCGTTATTCCTTTCTCAATTTAATTTACAGAATACTGCCAAATTATTAATTATTTTTATTATGAAAAAAATAATAATTAAATAAAATATGGAACAGTCAGTGCATATGATTCAAAATATGACCACTAGGGTTGCCTCACACAAAACATGTCATAGCTGGCGTTATTCCTTTCTCAATTTAATTTACAGAATACTGCCAAATTATTAATTATTTTTATTATGAAAAAAATAATAATTAAATAAAATATTTTTTGAGAGCTGAATTTTGAGGCCCCCTTGATTTATGAGGCTCCAGGCGCGTACCTTGTGTGCCTTTGCAGAAATCCGCCACTGTCTATTATCTCTTAGTAATATCAAATCATGCAGTTATGCCATTCCACGATTGCAGCAGTGAATATCTTTTATTTAAAACAACAATTTTTATGCAAGATGAAAATGATTTTTATACAATTTTTATCCATCACTGAATTTGAATTAATTGTACTACAACTTGCAGAACAACTTTTCATTAAGGACAGAATGATTAGCTGCTCATTCCTAGCAGTATGTTCACCTCAGTCCTATGATTCTTGGCCTTTACAAGTAAAGCATAGTCAGGCAAGATGAAAACAAAACAATGATAAAAACATTGTGATTATATTCTCTGTCAAATTTTTTTCTTGGTCTATACTCTTCTTGTAAAGCATAATCAGGCAAAATGAAAACAAAAAACAATGATGAAAAACATTGTGTACTACTCTCTGTCAAAATACATGTAAGACATTTTGTATCTTTGTAGCCATTAGTTGTATATAAAAGAAATGTAAATGAAATCTTCCTTGTGTGTCATAGTATGAATATCCCCTGTTGTGATTTTATAAACTAACTGTGTAAAAATTGTAGACATTCTGCCATTATAAATTAGTAAAAACAGCACAGCTTTAATTAGAAAAAACTTTGTTACTAAATGTCAGGTGAGATCAGATCAAAAACTAATGTAAATCAGTTAAAGTGTAATTTAATAATATTTAGATGAAGTAATTAGCAGATGTTATTTAATAGTTGTAAGAAATATTAGTTAGCAATAAAATATATTAAAAAAAAAAATTGTTTTAAAATTAAAATATTTTATAGTTTTCAAACAATATTTATACCTGAATATAATATAGATATTTATACTTGAATAAATGAGATTTTTTTTTATATTGTGGTGCATATTTTAAAATAGTCCTAGGATTAAAAATTGTAGAATCATGAGATAAGAATTCTAAAAAATGTGGGGTTCTGGAATTAAAAACTATTAATAAGCTATAGTGTCACAGTCTGTACATTTCAATACTCCAGGTGATGTCATGCAGATTAGCTGCTCATTCCTAGCAGTATATATAGCTCATTCCTAGCAGTATTGAAATGTACAAACTGTGGCCATAGTGCCAGTCTGTACATTTCAATACTCCAGGTGATGTCATGCAGATGAAAGCATTATATGCATAAAACATATCTTATTAATTGAGACAATTTGGAATCATATTTAGCTTCTAGCACACTAAAAAGAAAATTATAGTTTTACTATATCAGATAGTTTGAGATGTACTAATATTAGAAGTTATTTACAAAATGCATTATTTTACAACATTGATGCTCAAATTTTTGGATTATGTGGATTACACTTTTGAATTATTAATATAATGCTTTATGGACATTAAAAAATTAAAAAAAGCAGCTTTTAGTAAGTCTACTTAAATGCTATCAGTTTGGGAAACTTACAGTTCTTTATAAAATATGTAAATATGCAGTACTGATATTAAAAATTTGAGAATCTTATAGCATTAATACAACTTAAAGGACTGAATGCAGTTTCTAAAATATTTAAAAAATAGATTGTCCAGCTTAATATATAAAGATGGTCCCCTATTTATAATCATTCAATTTATAATAATCAGATCTTATGATTGCCCAAACAATATTTTGGGCTTGATTATTTTTATAGCATATTGGCTAGAAATACATTTTTGTTTTATTTGGCTGTCTACTAAAGCAATCACTTTACTAGACAGCCAAATAAAGCAACCTTAAGATAATCTTGATTGAACTGGATCCTATCATCTTGGAGGATCCAGAATCAAATCTAGACAATTTTAACATCTTGAAGGATTCAGTATTTCATTGTCTATTATTACTACTAAAATTTTTACCACTATGAATCATTTTTGATTTACAGTTTTTTCGACTTATAATTGGGTTATGTTTTGATAACCTTATTGTAAGTAAAGGACTACCTGTAATTGAAATTTTACACAATTTCTATTCAGTTTTCATTGGTATTACATGTTTTTAATTCAACTTTGTTTTTATAGGGTCCTTTAACATTCCATTTATTCAAAATTCATATGAGAATTATGAAGATCTAGAAATTATTTGTCAGCTTGATCATTTTAATCATGTTTCTCTCAATAATCAAGTAACTAATAGAGTTAGTCTACAACAGGTAGAGTAAAATTTTATAATTCATTTAAAAAATTGACATATATTAAAAAACTAAATAAAAATAATTATTTACTTTTAAAAAATTTTTTACCTACTTGATTATTGAGAG
>AYEL01091322.1:0-12832 GCA_000484575.1 Olivierus martensii
GTTTGATGATGATATGAGATGCAATTCCTGGTAAGTTATTAATTTAGATGATGAACAATGATGTAAAATATGAAAATAAATATTTCTTAAACAGTTAGTGTTAAGTTTATTGTGGTTATTCATCGTGAAACTTAGCTAATGGCTGGAATCTCACAAAGCAAGAACCAATTACTATATTTTCCATAGAGTTAATACTTCGATTAGTGCGAATTCGTTTAGCGCGAGAAATTCGTGGAACCAATTATTCGCGCTAATCGAGGCCTACCTGTATATACAAAGAATTAAATTCTATCCAAAACTGTAAACCATTTCAAGAAAACTGATTAGAATTAATGAAATAGTAAGAATAATGCATTAATAAAATTTTTTTATTAAATGGAATGAAATCTTAATCACTATAAAAAACCTCAACCAATAAAAATACTCTTTACCAAAAATTTAAAAACATGATTTCTTCCTAAAGAGAATTAAATTGTGTATTCTAGCTTAACATATTTACTATAAATAAGATTAACCTTAAATTTAATCAGATTTACTATAATTATTCCTCTAGTGTAATTAAAAATTTTAAAAAGTTTTTAATGCTATTCTTTTATTTATATAGAATATTCTAAAAAGATTTAATTAATTCTTTAAAAAATCATAAATGCAAAATAAAATTAAACCATACAATTTGTGTGACAATTTACAAGAAAATATTATTTTTCTAGCAAACAAATAGATGTATAATTTTTGAAAAATGAACATTTTGATAAATAGCATATTGTAATAAGTTGTCTATAAAACAAATGGGATTCACATTTTTGGAATATTAAAAACTTTTATGAACAGACCTTTTAGATACAGATTTTGGAAATAATGGACAAACTCTGTTTGTTACAAATTATATTATAACTGAACTTAACTAGGAGATTTTTTTTATCCAAATATTCTTAATCCAGCCAAATTTTACTCATAGTGAACTATTTTAGAATTAAACAGCCAAATTAACGATTAATAAATATGCTACAGTGTCATCATCTAGTGGATTAATAATTATTTAAATTTAGGCAAAGGTGGTACCATCTGTTATTTAACAATTAACTATAATTTTTTATATTTTCCCAAAATTAAAAATTTCCTTGTTCTTGAGTTGAATCTGGATTTTTGGGTTTTTGTCCAGTGTTTTCCAAACTGTGGGATGCACCCCACTAGGGAGGTGCATAAGAATTAACAAAAATATCATTTTTGAAACAAACAAGTAAAAAATGAATTCAAATTGGTGTCAAGAAAAATGAATTGGGAAAAGGGTTATAAATACAGTATATATTATGTACTGTATTAACAACATATATTATGCATTACATTGTATTAAAAATGTATTCTATTTTTCGTTTAATATTTACACCATAATAAATATATATTTTTTATGCATAAGAACTTTATTTATACAAAATATGGTATATTGGTTTTTAGTATTAAAATGTAAGTAGAAAGTATTTATAAAATTAGACTGTTATGAAAATGATGAGTCATACCAATTTTTTATGAAAACAGGAACACAGACACACAAAATTTGGAAACTACTGCCTTAACCAATTAGACTACTAAGTAATCAGCAGACTTCCAATTTCAAAATGCATATAATCTAAGTAATTTAAGCAAGATCTAATAAATTGTTTTTTCATAACAACTTACAGTAGAATTATGTTATATAATATAACTGAATCTGCAAGTAGATGATGGTACCTTAGTATAATTGTCAAATAATCATTAATTTAGCAGTTTAATTCTAAAACAGTTTACTAGAAGTAGAATTTGGCTGGATAAGGAATATTTGATTCCAAATATTTTGTCAGCAATGAGAATATTTTAAATTAACAAGCATATCTTCATTATAGTTAATTTACATTCACATAATATAATTAATATCTATATATTGTGTGTTTGCATTAGTGTTATTTATATTGTACACCTAGTTTATGTAGTAGATGGTTGTTGGAATGATTGTGTAAACTGAAAATGTGCAAATGAGAACTTTTTACCATGTATTTCAGTGTATTCTTCCAGAAAATTCTTGCATTTATCAATTCCTCTTGAAGTCACATGATATCAACCAAAGCCATTGTAGATTTTTCCTCTGCTGGAATTTTCTTTTAATTGAACTCATGCAGGTATCTCTTTCTGGCTACTATTAATCATCCCATACTAAAATTTGAACTACCAACAAAACAGTAAAGAAAAAGAGGAGGAAAAAATATGCATTAGCTTGCTACCATATATATAATAATGCAGTGACTAAATGTACCATTTCAATGCTATAAAGAATAAAGCAGCAATATCAAACCATTGTTATTTCTTTTGCTTTTTTTTTAATTATGATCACACTTGAGTCTTTATATAGCCTATAGACATCATGCTTGTGTGATCATGATTCAATTTATCTTCCATTTTGCAATTTTGTGCAAAAAAATCAATATATTTTCAAATTTTATAGCTATCTTGTGATTATAATACCAGAATTATCATTTGTAGAATGAATTGTGAATTTCAATTTTTTTCCAAATTACATGCAGGCATATATCACTTTAAAGTGCTTCACTTTAGTGCACTCTGCTAATATGGTGCTTTTCAATTATATTCATATTTATTATTTTCAGTACTTGATTTGCTCTTAAAGCAATTTTTGATGGTAATATGCATATCCATTGACTCAGAGCTGAATTGAGCAGTTGACCAATATCATTTTGTCATCCATGCTCAGTTTATTTTTAAATGTAGCACTATTAGCACTTAATAGATGATAATGTAAATATATTTTTAATCTTTTATATACATTGGCATGTGAAAAAAGGCCTTGATCACTTTAAGACAATATTCATTTTTGAGGCAGTGGTCTGAAAGATAATTCATCATATTAGCAAGGCATACATGTCTATATCTATGAAAATTTTCACATATCTCTGAGAAGTGGGATATATTCTCCAAGAAAATGCAAATAAAGAGCACATAAAACAAGAACTAGGTGTACTGTATTATAGTTTCAATAACTTTTAAGGCTATTTCTTTTATACATAATTTGGAAGGATTGAACAGTTGGCATTATTGGACTGCCAAGCCCTTTATTACTCTGCTTATCAAAGAGTCTACAATAATTATTATTATATACTATGATTCAAATTTGAGATTTTTTGTCATGTCATATTTCAGGAAAATAACCTTAGATAGGGCCTAAATCATATTTATTCAATATTATATATTGAAATTTGTTTAAAATTTGTATGACATTCTATTAAAAGAAATTTTTTAATGTTTGGTATTTTGATACAAACATCTCATTTACAATATGTTTAAGAAGAAATCATTAAAATTAAATTTATATTTTTTCTTATTTTCATATTTAAATAAAAAATTAATGAAATGAGTTATTTGGAATTTTTCAGATATTAAAAAGTTAATACCTGAACTGCTAGTTATTAAAATAAATTTATATTAAGGAAGATCTAATAAATTATGTTTTTCATAGTAACTTTCAGTTACATTATAACATAATTCTGCTGCATCTGCAAGTTTTCCCATTTCTTCTTCGATATTTTCTGCTCTGTGCTTACCACATGCCTTTTCAATGAGATTTTCACATGTGGATAGTGAATACATAGCTATATGAGCAGCATTTCTTATCCACCAAGGATGATATTTTGATAATGTTTGTTTGTAACAGTCTTGAGCAATTGGTGCCATCTTATCATTGGGCTGGGCATTAGAAAGTTGTTTCATTAAAATACTAATAAATTTCAAAGCCCTATGAAGTCTTAATAGTGTACGAGATCCAGAGATAATACCATCCTTATTTAACAAGTCAGATTCTTTCTCATAATTTACCATTGATTGAATTGTAGAATATTCATTACCAACATCTGATTTCAAATAATTCTCCAAAATTGTTATTTTATTAATAATGTCTGAAGCCACAAATCCAAAAACAGATCCCAGAGCAATAAAGAATCTGAAATAAAAATATTAAATTATAAAAAATTCATCATTGTTATAGTTTTTTATCATCAGTAAAATTTTAATAAAATGTCACATTTAAAAAATACTTTTTGATATGTTTTTTCTTTCAAACCAAAATATGGTTCAAAATTGAACATTTATAACAAAAATTCAAATACAAAGTACATGGAAAAGTTATTCTCAAACATTTTTTATCCTTAATGTGGACTGCCTTTACTATATACAAAACAAAAACTAAATGCAAAATCCTTATCATTATTACAAAATGATACAGTCACAATCACTATATTTATAAATGTATAAACTGATACATTATGTATTTTAAATTTATACATTTTCATTTATATTTTACCTTTTTAATATTTTCATATATATATTATTATAAAATTATGTTACATTTCTGAAATTTTTCTTCAATTTAAAAATAAATATTTTAAAATTTTTGAATTAATTCAATTATGAATAGTATGAGGAATCTTGAAATTTTCTTCTTGATTACTTAATGAAAAATAAAATGTTTTGAATCTTTATATTTTTTTATAAAAGGAAGTATTGCTGTTATAATAAATTTTTGTATATTCAATTGAAAATCAGTATTTATCAGCAAATTTTATTTAGTTAAAAGCTCAGTGGCATATTTATTATTATTAATATAAAGACCCTCCCACTAATCATTATTTGAATATGTGCTATATAATGCCTCTATAATAACTGTAATCCAATGAATAGTCTACTACCAAATAAAAGCTGGTTTGTTCAGTAAATTAAATACAGATAGTCCAAGATTTAAGACTACTCATTACTTATGACAGTGATGTCATTAATAAATTCTGTGATTGATCAATGTAATTTATATGGATTCAAGTCCCTGAGCAATCATCTGATATATGAAAAACATCCTTTTTTGTATGTGGTTCTTGTAGTTTTGTATTCATTATACTCATTAAGATAATATATAATATTCTAGTAAACATTATTAGTGAGAAATCCATAAATTTTGGGCATTTATGACTTTTGATGTTTCAACTTACACTGGTAGGGTTTGAAATGAATGCTGTCATAAGTCAAGACCTACCTGTAGTTATATGAGATATCATGTGGGTAAATGATAAATTTAACAAAAACAATAATGTTTTTGAAAACATCCAATAATAATATAAATAATAATGTTATATAATTATACTGCTGGTATAGAGTCACAAATAACTGGTAACAACCCTATACATTAACTTAAATCATTGTAACAGTTTATAAGAAATAAAACTGCAAAGTTGCAGATTAGAACAAATGTCAATAACAATAATTATAAACTAAGCCTAACGGCTTTAACGACTCTGCAATCCAGAGTTCGGCCTGAGCTCAGGTCTTTAACTAGTTCTAATGACTCTGCAATCCAGAGTTCGGCCTGAGCTCAGGTTTTTTTCTAAACTCTAACTTAAATATAATTAACTTCAAAACAATCTAAAACAGTCTAAAAATAATTAACTACAAACAATCTAACACTAACTAACGTTAACCTCAATTTAAAACTAATTAATTACAAAACAGTCTAACACAATGTAACGTCTTTAAAACTAACTAACTACTAAACAATCTCACACAATGTAACGTCTAACTGACAAAACAAAACCAGAAATCGGAACTTAAACTGGAAGTTCCGATTAAGCGTTAGACTAGAACAAAAACAACGATGTTAGAACTTACACTAATAAATTGAAGAAATTCTCAAAACAAGTTAGATAATGAAAAATATAAAATTTATTAGACTCAAACACTTACAAAAGTGTTAATAAATGCTTTATTGAAACTCTAATAAAGCAACAATCAAATAATCAACAAAACTTGTTTAATCTAACTCAAATATCGACAATCCAATTATTCACAAAAAAAGAACCTTAAATACTACTAAATTCTACTACCTCCACCTCCGATACAAACTTCAAACAATCGTCGATCTCTACAAGAACTCAAATGTCACTCGCCAATTTTACGTCTGGATTCAACACCTCAAATTGGCTTGTCGACTGCGTCGATCTTTTATACGCGAGTGACGTACAGTCCCATGTTGCTTCATTTACATACTTATACGTAACAAGTTCAAAGTTATTAGCTTACAGATTAATTCATTCATGTCATCATCTTTACAATTAATTTATATATCGAACAAAACACCGATACGGATCATTCTTATTTTCACATATCAGTTCAGTGGTAAAATTAGTTAGATTAGATGATGACGTCATTACCCGGGATACTCTTCCGGAGGACGGTTCCGATTCCGTATCACGTGATTGCCAACTACGATGGAGAAGGTGGAAGTAAGTTAACTTTTAAACTAAAATATAATACGTTAGCATATAAGAAAATAACAATAAATAATAGAGTGCATAATAAAATAAAAATAGGACAGGTCAAAGTTAACTTCCTCACAAAACAACTTATGAAGCTTTTAATTTAATTTTAGCCATGTTTTGTCTACAACTGTTTGGTTTTGTTAAATTATATAAGAATCATTAACATCACACTGATTTTTAATAATTAATATAGGGCACAATTATGCCCTATATTATGGAAATATAACTAATAAGGAAAGGTATTAATACACAATTTTAATCTAAATACAATTTTTGGATAAATTATTTGAAAAGAATCATTTCTGAAAGACTATTTTATAATTTTTGATTATGAAAATGCTGCCTCAATATTCACTGACAGCTATATTGTAATTTATTTTTTGCTTTATAGAAGGTTCCTATAGTAGTATCTACTAGGGACTGTCTTTTTCCCGGATTCTGAGATAAAAAATGTTCTTTTCCCGGGATCCTGGGATTTCCCGAGATTTTTGTAGATGGAATTAAAACTGAATATTTCACAGCATTTTATCTATTCATATATACATATATTACAAATTGAAACAAATTCAAAATTTACTTTTCAGAAAATTTACATAGTAGTGACTACATTGTTAAAAAAATTTATTTAACTTTATTTTGAGACTGATTTGGCAATAAAAATTTAATATAAATGTAAGAAAAACAGGCAATTTACATTTTTATTGCTGAGTCTAGTTTTAAGTTTGGTTATAAATAGTCCTGCAGCTGAAAAGGACCTTTCAGGTTAGGTTAGCTTAGTTAGATTAAGCCCGGTATATTTTCACAGGATATTCTGTATCTGGTGGTGGCCACTTAGAACACAATTTAGAACCCATCACAGGCTGGCCAACACCCATGATGGGGTCAACTGGAAGGTTGAAGGAAGGGGTTCAACAGGCCGGGCTGTAACCCTCCTGAAAAACTGCAGGTGTGGGACCTGGATTTGAACCAGGATCATCCAGGGTGGTAAGCCAAAGCTTTATCATGCAGCCATCCGGCCAACAAAAGGACCTTTCAGCTTGTTGGTGTTATAGATTCGAGAGTGTCCATTAATTTTATTATATACTGTATGTTGTTTTTTCATCAGTTGCCTCAAAGATTTCGAACTTCTTGGATATATTCTTTGCAAATGATTGACCTTCAGCTTCATTTTGAGGGTCTTTAGAAACATATTCAGTTTGTTTTTTGATATGCACACCAATTTCTCACAAAGAGTCTGCTCACTCTGCTGTCTTTCACTTTCTGCGTCATCCTTTTCCTCGCAGTCCAAATGTGACAAATCAAATTGCGATGATTCAGAAGAAAAAAACCCGAGTTACCGTGAGAATTTCAAAATGTTCCAAATTACTTAAACAATTTTCATTAACCTAATTACTTGAGTTTTCTTGAACACTGCAATTGTGTGTGTGTGTGTGATTGTGTGTGTGTGATTGTGTGTGTGTGATTGTGTGTGTGTGATTGTGTGTGTGTGTGTGTGCGTGCGTGTGTGTGTATTGTGCAAGACTGTAAGTATTGATTATTGAAGTTAGTAATTCAGACCAGGAAATTTCGGGATAAATCCCACAAGCAAAATCAACCAGGATCCCAGGAAACAATCCATAGTATCTACCACATCAAGTACCATTGGATTTATCTAGGAATTTTTGCAGTTTGGTGTTCCATTCTTTGGATTATATATTTGACTAGTGGCTTTACACACAAAAACAAGTTGCAAGTATAGGCATGAGTAGAGTATTACATATGTTTTGCATAATGAATTCACTCTTCATGCTATATGTCAACAATATTTTCATTAATACAGAAAAAGATAATATGGTTGAATTTTTTAAAAAGAAATTTTCTTATGAGAATATCTAAGATCAATTAATTCTTTGTTGATCAAATTAGCAATTCATATGCTGATATTTTGGATGTAAATATTGAAATAGCTAATGCAAATTATATCACAACTTATGTTTCCAAAGTTTCCTTGATCCTGTTGCCAATATGTACGATTTTCAAGCTTTGTCTAGACCAGTGTTTCTCAAATAGTGCACCCTGAAAAGTAGCCAGGTGCACCCCAAGCAAATGAAAATAATTTATTATTTTTATATATATAAAAAAAATCTGCATTTTTAAAAGCTATGGATAGGCATCTGGATACCACGTCTGAGTCAAATCTTTTTTGTTTGATATTTTAAACTGGATGCTCATTTTCCTATTTTGTAGTTTTATGATTAATATTTAATAAGACTTAAATAACAGCACTATTTGCAGTTACAGGTAAAAACATATTTACATATATCGTACTAGCGCTTTCGGTGTTCTACTACACCATCCTCAGGTACGTTTATGGCTAATTTTATTTAATTGAAATTTAAAATGCACCTGAGTTTAAATTACTATACAAATGTGCCCTGATTTAAAAACGTTTGAGAAACACTGGTCTAGACCAAGAATCCCATCAGTGATCAGTATATACCCCAGGAGTCAATTTTATTCATATTTATAAATTTAAAGCCATTTCTAAAAATAGAAGAAATAGTAAAGATTTTATTACTAAATTACAAAAATATAAAATATCTATATCTTATGTTATGGAAATTTGATCATTTTTTGAAAGATCTAATTATTATTATTATTTAATTGTTCAATTAATTCACTGATTAACAATGCAATTGATAAAGTTCCCAGAACTTTACCATTGCACTGTTTTCTATTATACCCAGACCATAGTTTGCATTGGAAATGCATTCTTCAAAAAAAAAAAACAGCACAGACTGAAAATGATATAAACCATATTAAATATTCCAAGCAATGTCAATAGTAGTGTCAATTCCAAGATAGGGAACTGGCACTACTATTTTCAAGAAACAGAAAAATTACTAAAGGTGTCTATAGTATATACACTTCACTTATTTTATTATACAATCAATTCTCATTATTCACGGATTCCGTATTCGCGCATTTGACTATTCACGAAAATTTACTTGTAATCATAAAATCGATATTCGCGGAGCTTTTGCACTTATTCAAGGACTCCTGCTGACAGGCAAAAATACTGTTACCAATGTAAACACTCTCTCTCTCTCTAATAAAAGGAAGGTGTTTGTTACCAAATGTAGTCTCTGAATCGGTTTGCCAGAAAATTTCTGATTACCTATCTTTGCTCACTCCACAGACCGCAGATAGGCCAAAAGTCTGTTCATATTGTACACAGGTCCCATAGAAGAATGTACCCCTATGCTTGAATGCAGCCTCAAATTTAGGCACCTAAATTCCTGCGCATTGCTCTTTACACCGAAATTTTAGATCTGAGGCAAAAAGTGACAAGGCTGACGCAGTTTTTCAATGTAGTTTGAAAAACAATGTCATGTCAACATTTTGCACATCAAACATTTTGCACTGTCACATCAAAAAACTATCAATCAAAAATAAGATTTTATTTACTACATAGTGTTTTAAAAAATTAAATAAAGATTACTGTAATTATAATACTTTATATAGTCAAAAACTATCAATCAAAAATAAGATTTTATCTACTACATAGTTAATGTAAAAAAATTAAATAAAGATTACTGTAATTATAATACTGTATACAGTACTATTTACCCATCAAAAATAAGATTTTATTTATTACATAGTTAGTGTTTTAAAGAATTAAATAAAGATTACTGTAATTATAATACTGTATTTAGTGCTATACACTGCATACACTGTAATTATTTGTAAGTAATATAATACATATTAAATAAGGTGTCTGTAAACAGAAAAAAAAAACACAAACTAAGTATGAAAATGTTGGAAAGAAAGGTTCACAGGAACCTAATTCTATATTTCCCATAGGCACAATGGTTCATTATTCGCTAATTCAGTATTTGCGAAGAGTTTACAGAACGTAACTACCGCAAATAGCGAGAATTGACTGTATTTTAAAACAGAAACTGAACAATGCAGTGTACTGCTACTAGAGGAAGACAAGTTTTCACCATGGTATAAAGAATAAAAGGTGTAATGATGCACATCTCTTCTACTAGCCATCATATTGATTAGGCAATGCCAAGTGAAGTAACTTATCACTATAGATTCAATAAATTAAATAAAATAGCATATTTAGATTAAAATAGTTTAATTTTAATATAATTGTTTATTTGCAAAATTTTCATTATGCCATATTATGTTGTATTTTGTTGCAGTAATGGCAGTTCAAAAATGTCAGGAATATGATTTTTATCAATTTCCTAAAGATAACAAATGTCAAGATATATGTTGCAGCATCAGAAGTATCTATATATGTTAAGGCCAATGTCCAATGTCTAGCCAATTTGCGAAATGGCTGGCCACTTCTAGATTTGGCCAAAGCCTGAAATACGCAAGAATTTATGACTATTTTGGGCTTTGGCCTGCCAATTCACGTTACACTCGACAATCAATGGCCAATTTGAGAATTGTCAAGAAAAAGTGACCAAAGCTAGAAGTATTGCAGAGCTAATCATGCATTATGGGAGTTGATTATATCAATTGTAACAACTGTGAAAATCTTTTTAGTTTAGTCAAAGTAAAAAAAATTATTTCAAAAACAAAGAGAAAAACTAATCAGTACTCAAATACTTTTATTTAAATAAACATTACATATGTTACAAGACAGACCCGAATTCAGGAAATACTAGAATTTCCTAGTCAAAACGAGAATGACCTAACGTTTAAACATTACATATGTTACAAGACAGACCCGAATTCAGGAAATAATAGAATTTCCTAGTCAAAACGAGAATGACCTAACGCTGGTCGGACGTTCTAGAATTTCCTAGGCCGAACTCGAAATGCCGAATATTTCTTATTCAAAGTCCGGAATTTCTAGTTTTTCCTAGTCAAAACCCGAAGTGGCAAAAAAAAACAAAACAAAACTCTTCATTTCTCATATATTCCCACTTAAAGTTCGATATTTGCCAGCAGAAATTTCTTTCTTTAGAGAATATCCGCCAGGATAAACAAATTTCATTGATAAAGACTGCAACCTGCTCTAGTGGAAATACATAGGGGTAAAACCCGCTTTCGATGCACGAAGCATTGTGTATCTGAATTATGTTTGTGCAAAAAAATAACATTTTGTATAATTCTAAATGCCACAAAAGCCTACTTTGCAAAAATAAATAAGAGATACCTAGTTGTGTATTTCAACTTTTAAAATTTTTTACTTCGTATTTTACGTTGAACTTCGACTAATAAAAATATTAAAATATTTGTCCATAAAAATAAAAATTGGCAATTTCAGTTCTTGAAACTCAACAATGTAATCATGAATGAGAGTAAGCTATGTTTTCAATTTGTCTTACAAATTGAAAGCATAGCTAATTCCTGTCGAGCAATAAAAATATGCATTATGTTCATTTTAGAATGTTTTTAATTAATTCATGTTTTTAATCAACTAATCAATAATTTTTGTCTTCCCGGTATTACTGTAAATACAAAAATAAAAAACACAACTAGGTATCTTTTATTTATTTTTGCAAAGTAGGCTTTTGTGGCATTTAGAATTACACAAAATGTTATTCTTTTTGCACAAACATAATTTAGATATACAATACTTCGTGCATTGAAAGCGGGTTTGCCCTGTGTACTTCCACTGGCGCAGGTTGCAGTCTTTATCAATGAAATTTGTTTATCCTGGCGGATTTTCTCTAAAGAAAGAAATTTCTGCTGGCAAATATCGAACTTTAAGTGAGAATATATGAGAAATGAAGAGTTTTGTTTTGTTTTTTTTTGCCACTTCGGGTTTTGACTAGGAAAAACTAAACCCGACTTTGAATAAGAAATATTCGGCATTTCGAATTCGACCTAGGAAATACTAGAACGTCCGACCAGCGTTAGGATGTTCTCGTTTTGACTAGGAAATTCTAGTATTTCCTGAATTCGGTTCTATCCTGTAACATATATATAACTTAATATACAGGGTGAAGAAAAACTTTGTTGTAATATTTTGTGCACTGATAGAGGACCTAAAAACAAGTGGAAAATGTCTAATGAACATGTGATCTAAATGCCACCGTTTTCGAGTTATAACCCTTTAAAGCTAGCCAATCATCTTCGAATACACAAAGTGTCACGACGCGTCGTAGGGCTCTAAATAAGAGGTATGCTCATCCGCCATTTTTGGTCTTCGCACATTCATCGCTTCTAATAAAAACAGCTATTTAACTTTTATAAGCATTCATTCTTTGCGCAATTCGTAAAGAAAATACTTATTATGTATTCTCTTATTGGTTATCCTGGTTTATATGTATATTTATCGATATGATAAATAAATATTAGTAATTTCGATAAAATACTGTTATTAAATGTTATCAATAGTATTTTAATTAATTCTGTATTTTAAGAAACCGAACTGATTTTAGATGATCGGTGCATTTACATTTTAAAACTATTTATACGCTGAGTTATATATTTTCCTCTTTAAAATGATATATTTATAGAAATCAAAATCTCCT
>AYEL01091323.1:0-32726 GCA_000484575.1 Olivierus martensii
TATATATATGAATCTGAAATAGTTGAGAGCCACAATCAATTTCTTTCTGGGTCAATGAGAGCTGCATCAGGTTTTTTGGTTAATCTTAACAGTGGTTTCAAAAATTGTTTATTATATATTTTTCATGCATTTATTTCATACAGATGCATACAGTATTACTTTTTACAATAAACAAACAAATTACAAATAATTTAAATATATAATTATATATATATATATATATACATACACATATTTACATTCTTGATGTCAACAATAACCGCGATAATCGAGGTATTCCTGTATATATAAGTATTTGTTCCATATTAACTATTTACTTTCATAATATGGAGCCACACTGAAGGTATCACAGAGCTGCTTGTGACTCATGAGCTGCAATTTGGCCACCTTTGATACATAATTTATAGCTATAAAAATTCACTTTATTAGCAATATATTAAAATTAAATCAAAAGTTATTAATTCATAAAATTTTAAATATCAAACTAAATGAATAAAGATATTAAAACCTCTGTTGAATTTTTGAGAATCCTATATTTTTTAAAGAAAATAGATTCACACAAAAAGTTATGTATAAAGCTGAAAACATTTTTATATTTATTATAATAATAAAAATTTATCGTCTTTGCCAGAATTGTTCATAAATATGGTATTTTATTTTTATCTTTTATCTAATGGGAAAACAAAAAATAAATTATAATGCATTAAGATAAATTGGTTACAGAAATCTTGCAAAAGAGCATCTCTACCCTTTTCCTAATTCTGAGAAACAATCCCATTCATATTAATGGGTGGGTTAAAGTCTATAATCTCTTGCATTAGTATTGTAAGACCAACATATAATGTGATAGACAATCCCATTCTCACTGATGAATAAGCTAAAATTTGCACGAATGCACTCCGCTACTTAGCTCTGCAAAACTTCTAACTTTCCACTTTTTCTTGGACATTTCTCAAATTGGCCATTGATTATTGGGCACATCATGAATTGGCCAGCTAAAGCCCGAAACAGTCATAAATTCTCATATATTTTGGGCTTTGGCCAAATCTAGAAGTGGCCAGCCATTTTATGAATTAACTAGACGTCAGACATTGGCTGTAGCATATACAAATGTATTGGGAGTGATAATTGAACCACATAATGCAAGTCAGTGTTACCAAAGGAAAAATGATTTCTACAGTGACATAAATACAGAATTTTACAACTTAAAGCAAACATTATCTTGATTATTTTATGATATAACTTCAAAAAAAAAAAAAAAGCACAAACTGAAATGATTCAAAGTGAGGGGGTCTGCATGGATATTGTTAGGCTATACAATAGTATATATTGAGAATATGTTATTTTAAATACATTTTAATTTTATAGAGGAATTCAGAAATATACAGAATAAATATATATATTCAAAAAAAAAAAAAAAGAGAGAGGGAGAATTCAGAAAAAATGAAAGGGAGAAAAGTGCTTAGATCTTTAAAATAAATTAAAAATATAGTGTTTCTAATATTTTGGCTGTAAATGATGGATTTATCAAACCAGATCCTCATTTAGAACTTCATTAAATGTTTTCCATGTTTTTTTGATACACTTTAAGAAACATCCTCTTTACTATAATTAACTCTTTCGGCTCAGGTGGTTTTATATGGAAACCACAAATAAAAAAATTTTGTAGTTTTGTTGAAATGATCTTTTTGTTTTTCACATTACAAAGGTAACAGTATTTTCCTAATAAATTGTAACTTTTATAAAAATAACTTTCCTATCCTCAAAGGGTTAAACTCACAAATCAGTTATCATCCTTAGAACATATTGATTTTTATTATATTTTATTAAATGGTTGAGGGTCAATGAAGTACTGTATAAAGGATTTCATTAAGTTTGGAATCGCAGATTCCAAAAAGTTTGGGAATCCCAGATCTAGACTTACATTTATGTACTTTCTTCCAAAAAGGAGTTGCGATTCCAAAAAGTTTGGGAATCCCAGATCTAGACTTACATTTATGTACTTTCTTCCAAAAAATAAATAAACAAATTAGAAATTAGATTTAGTTATAAAACAATGTAGATCATGATTTCTCATACAGAATACAGGCATACATTGCTTTATGGCATTTTGCTAATACAGTGCTTCTCAATAATATTCCATGTTTTTATTTTACATCTCAAAATTATCTACAAAACAATACTTAGAATAAGTATATAAAATATAAGTTAACACATAATGCTAGGTCTGGTCTGTCTATCCTGAAAAACACAAGGTGTGAAACTTGGAATCAAATATTTATTAAATATTTCATAACAGAATATATTTGACCTATATTATTAGCAAAAAAGAAATACTTGACAATGCTGGGGATAGTATTTTATACCAATTTATAGCTATCCATGTTGTAAAATTACTGATTTGATTCAATTTTAATTTATAATATATATCTTATTAAAAATATATGAATTCTATGATAAATAGTATTTTCGCTAACAATATTATAATATCTGTTAATGTTAATTGAATCAATTCTATTGTTACTACTGATGAGAGAAAATCAGAGTAAACTAAGTTTATCATATAATACAGAGCAAGTATCTTTACACATAATTTTTGTTTTACTACATGATAGTTGAAACATAAAAGGATTATTATTTTTTACAATAAATTGTTAGATTAGAAAATAGTCTGTTTAACAATTTAAATTAAAAAATTAAAACTTTAAATTAATTTTGTTTTCTCAATTTGATAAAGACATTTCATGAATTCCTTAAAAACAAAGATTAAAGTTATGAAAAAAAAATAAAAAACATTATATTGGAAGCAGATATACTGTATTAGCACATTTTAAATCAAAGGGTTAAATTACTATTCTAATAAATAAAAAATGAATCTATTGGTCTTACTCAATGTTTTATTTAACGGTAATATAAGCCAGGGAAGAATTACAATAAACTAATAACAATATAATATACTGAAATATACCATCCATAATATACTGAAATAAAAGCAAATGTTTAAAAAATGATAAAAAAAATTAATATTTTAAACTGAACAGAATATATTATATAGAGACCTATCATTAAAAATATAATGTATATAATTCTTATATACAGTATTTCTTATTTTATATTTATATTACTTGTTCAACAAATACAGAATAAGATTTCTATGAGTTTAATAATATTCTTAAGACATATGCATGAGGTATGTGTGATATATTTTATTATATAAATTAAAAAATATCAGTATTATTTTCTTAAATATAAAATTACTGAAATATTATTTACTAAAAAAATGAATATAATATCAAATTACAAAAAATATGTGAACCAAATGGCATGTTTTATATTGGAAAATTTTCATCCTATCATCATTTAGTTTATGAAAAAATTCTCTCTTGTTAATTAAATTATAAAGAAGTACTTTAATTATTTCAAAAAATTCATAAATATTATCTTTGAATTTTATTAGCTTCGATGAGAGCTTGGTCTGAAACAAAAAATATGCAATCCTACCAGGTATAAATGTTTAGTAACATATGATAAGAGCACCTGGGTACCAGCACCTGTTTTATCAATGTTTAAATTTAAACCAACAATCAAACATTTACGTATTATACTGCTTAATCTGATGATAATTTGGGCAAGATCTCTTTTATGTAAAGTAATACGGCTTTAAAATATAATATTTATCTACGGTAATGAAATCGTTTACTTTAAGCAATTCTTCGATACAATCTTGGATCTGCGGCATTATGAAAACACACTGTAAATTACAATCGGCCTCTGTATTCAAAGCTAGTTTAATTACCTGTATAATTCCCGATATGCAATCAGATAATTCTCCATTTTTAAAGCATTCGCATCTTCGGCACATTTCTGAAAAGATTCATAAACTAACTTTACGTTAAAAGACCACTCTCGATCAACATCGTTTTCTTTTTCGACCGACATCCTCTCGACTGTATCGTTCTGTCGGAGAATATGGGAAATCGAGAGTTAGGTGGGTTGAGCTAATCAACCAATCGGCGCTTCCCTGGATGTAATCATTGCCGCTCAGGTTAAATATTATACAACTAGTTAGCCACTGGCCACTACGTGCCCAAATATACCAAAAAAGAAACTCTTTTCCTTATCTGTCAAATCTGAGATTTTGCTGTTGAACTCTTGTACGCAACCGAACCATAGTCTGTCATCGATATCCATAATAAAACCGGAAAATACGATAAAGAAAGCACGTGCACTGGCTCTTACCAAATATTTTAAAAGCTCTTATAGACTTAAGTAATAATTATAATTATTATCGTAATATAAAAATAATTAAAATGTTATTTAAATTCTGAAATAAATTAATTATTATTTAAATGCAACATTTATGTCACAGATTAAGTCAAATAACAAAAAAAGTATACAAACATAAATAGGAAGTAAATTATGATAATTTAAAACAAAATTTATAATGAGATTGAAATTTAGTTTTCTAAAAGACGCGATTAAAGATTCGAAGCTAGAGAAAATAGCAATGGTTTACCACTTCCAGTCCCGAGAGTTCGCATATGCGCAGAAACATGGACTTCACACGCTTATTCTTTTATTATATATGATGATGATACTGTACTGT
The DNA here is from genome assembly GCA_000484575.1 of Olivierus martensii. Taxonomy (NCBI): domain Eukaryota; kingdom Metazoa; phylum Arthropoda; class Arachnida; order Scorpiones; family Buthidae; genus Olivierus; species Olivierus martensii. Next base: position 4,607 of record AYEL01091323.1, read on the forward strand.
ATTGTATATTTTTGTAGATGTCATAAAATATTAATTTAATTTAATTTAAATTTCTCTCATATGAAGTCTGAAAAACATTATAAATCCGATAAGTGAAAAATAACCGAAGTTATTATTCGATTTTATTCAGAAAACAGAACTTTTTTCAGTATTCTCAAAGCATTCACATTGAATTTTACTTGTAGTCAGTTCAAAGTCTTGGGGTGTGGCCGACTTATTTCCGAACTTAAAAAATTTATAAAGTTAAAAATATGGAATATAGTCCATTGCCAAATCTGGATTAACGAGGTCACGCAATTCTCATTGATCAAATTGTAAAAATGATTAAAAGAATGACTTTTTGAATAAACATTGAAATGTTTACAATATTTAGAATATACCGGAGATCATTTTTCATTATAGTTGCGTTTATTAAATTCGCCATTAATAAATTATTAAGAGATAGTTAAATAGTTCATTACATTAATATCGACGATTAAATTTATATAAAAACTGACGAACATTAAATATTTAATGCTTAAAATGAAATATTCGAATAAATGAGAAATAATTAATGAAAATTTATTTCAAGAAGAGAGACTTTTTTCTAAAAATTAGAAACTTTATTTTTCATTGCCAAATCGTCTTCTAATAAACTTGATGGATATAAATACTGTATATTAAATAATTCAATATTAATTGTCATATGATAATTAATATTGAATTATTTATTAAAGAATCATTATGATGGGATTATTTTGTTTAACTGTAATTTAGTCTAATTTCATATGTTTTCATTGCAAGAATGCTATAATCATTATGAATTTCACTTTATTTAATTTATCATTAAAAACATGAAACAAAAAATAGGAACAAGCTTTAATAAATATAAATTCAATTTGGAATATTACATAATTTTTAAAAATGGTTAGGAAAGCTGAAGATGAAATCAAAAATGTTTCTTCTAACAAAATACAATTTATTGCTGCTTATTAATCTTGTTTATTGATAAAACTTTATTATGATCTATAGAATATAAAAGAATCATTAAAATATTTTTTTTTTAATTTTAAAACTAAAAAGTTAATGAGGTTGTACAATTGAATTTTAGAATAAAAATTTATCGTACATCTTTACTTTCTAATCAGTAATTACTATATGACAAAATCTATAGAATATAAAAGAATCATTACAATATATTTTTTTAATTTTAAAACTAAAAAGTTAATGAGGTTGTACAATTGGATTTTAGAATAAAAATTTATCGTACATCTTTACTTTCTAATCAGTAATTACTATATGACAATGTTATACCAGTGTCCATCACTAGTCGCTCAAATTCATGAAGAAAATGCAGAACCACTTCGTGAATTTTTCGTGATGATTTAGAATATCAGGTGAAGGATGGGAATAAGACCAGCTTGGAAAATTTCCATGAGTATACACCCAAGAAGTAGGACCGTGCTGAGAAAGTTTAATACCTGAAGAATTGAATGAAAAATTGCATCCTTCCCAAAGATATTTTAAAAAATATATGACTTATTTAAAGTACATCTCTGGTACACGTCTTAATAAGAAAAAAAGAATGTCAAAAATAAAATAAAACTGGTTTAAAGTGATTTTAAAAGTTATATTTATTCATTCTACAAATTTAATTAAGAGAAATAAAGTATAAACAGGATAAACTAAACATTATTTTATTTAGAAAATATGGCCAAAAATGTTTTCTAAATAAAATAATACTGTATTCACTTTTTCCTGTTTGTATTCTATTTCTCTTAGTGATTTTTATTCTCATAAGCAGTTTTTATTTTAAATATGTAATAGATTTATTTACAGTACAGTACAGCATTTTGGAGACCAGCGAGATCTTAAACAAAACAATTATATTGGCTATTGTAATTGATTTAATTTTATAATAATTATTGAAATTAACATTCTAAAGGAAACTAGAGGAGATAAGGATATATATATACATTTAGATATCTCTTTCTTATTTTAACTTCCTTTTAATATTCACCAAAATAAATATTTCCGGAGAAGGAAAATGGGCGTTGAAAATAACAAAGGTATGCGCAGGCAGGGAACTTTTTACTATACAGTACAGGTTGGCCTCGATTAGTGTGAATAATGGGTTCCACGAATTTCTCGCACTATTTGAAGTAATAACTTATTTATATATCTCTTTCTTATTTTAACTTTTTTTTAATATTCACCAAAATAAATATTTCCAGAGAAGGAAAATGGGAATTGAAAATAACAAAGGTATGCGCAGGCAGGGAACTTTTTACTATACAGTACAGGTTGGCCTCGATTAGTGTGAATAATGGGTTCCACGAATTTCTCGCACTATTTGAAGTATTAACTACAATATATGTAAAATATGGTAATTCTTGCTTTGTGAGATTTCGGCCATTAGCCAACCTCACGATGAATAACCACAATACTAACTGTTTAGAAAAATATTTATTTTCATATTTTACATCGGTGTTCATCATCTAAATTAATAATTTACCAGGAATTTTATCTCATACCATCATCAAACCAACTGCCAAATCGAAACCAAAAGAGCTTAACACTAACTGTTTAAGAAATATTTATTTTCATATTTTACATCATCTAAATTAATAGACTACCAGGATTGCGTCTCAAACCATCATCACACCAATTAATAACTTACCAGGAATTGTGTTTCATACCATCATCAAGCCAACCGCCGAATTATCGTGACCACTTTTAAATCATATCATCATCAAACCAACCGCCAAATCAAAACCAAAATAGCGAAGTCTCATACCATCATCAAAATCGAAACCAAAATAGCAAATCGAAAGCGGTTATCATCATCAAACTAACTGCCAAATCAAAACCAAAATAGCGAATCACATCATTGTTCATCATCTAAATTAATAACCTACCAGGAATTGCATCTCATACCATCATCAAACCAACTGCCAAATCGTCACAGGAATTGCGTCTCATATCATCATCAAACCAACCGCCAAATCAAAAGGAATTATGTCTCATAGCCATCAAAAAACCAACCACCAAATCAAAAGCAGAAGTTGAGCGCCGTTTTTATGTCGCTCAATCACAGTAATTGAGTCTCATACCATCATCAAATCAACCGCCAAATCGAAAGCGGAAGTTGAGCGCCGCTTTTATGTCGCTCACTCACATCCATTTTTTTCAGTGGCGAAATCACTAACCTCTTATTTTTTTCGTTTCCTGTTTTATCATCAAAAGTGTTCTTCCTTTTATTCTGTGGCGAAATCACTAACCTCTTATTTTTTCGTTTCCTGTTTTATCATCAAAAGTGTTCTTCCTTTCTTCCATTTCGATACTTTTTAAAAGAGAAAATTCTGTACTATACTGTATGCCGATAACAAAGCTGAATAATAATATTGCTAAATAGCTAACGGCAAAAAGCCCATCTTTCTGGTATTTCACCCCTTCATGACTGTTCTTGGACTGCTCCTCGTCTGGTTTTACTAAACGAAATTAATTTGTTAATTGACATCATAAAAGGGGACAGTCCTTTGTTAGTAAGACTGGTCTATGCGTACAACTCGCATTAATCAAATATTTGCTCGCACTAACTGAAAAACGGTAAAGTCGCACTAATCGAAATCGCATTATTGGAACTCGCACTAATCGAGGCCTTGCACTAATTGAATATTGCATTATTCGAACTCGCACTAATTGAGGCCTACCGCATTAATCAAATATTTGCTCGCACTAACTGAAAAATGGTATCAATTTTATAAGTCGCGAATATTTGCTCACACTAACTGAAAAACAGGTAATTTTTATAAGTCGCACTAATCGAATATCGCATTATTCGAACTCGCATTTTATAAGTCGCACTAATCAAAATCGCATTATTCGAACTCGCACTAATTTTGTAAGTCGCACTAATCAAATAAAACTCACACTAATCGAGGCCTACCTATAGTTGCTTGACAAATTTAATAAATATGTGTATTATTCAAACTCGCACTAATCAAGGCCTACCTGTATATCAGATTTGAATTCGCACTAATCGAGGCCTACCTGTACATAAGATCGGAAGAGCGTCGTGTACACTAATTGAATATCGCACTAATTGAGGCCTCCCTGTATAAGAATTTTCTGAAAAACGATGTCAATTTTATAAGTCGCACTAATCGAAATCGCATTATTCGAACTCGCAGTAATCGAGGCCTACTTGTACTGTCAATAATATACTTTGTAGATAGTAAAGCTGAATAAGTCAGAAACATTTTTTAACTACTCAAAAGAATATCAAAACTTAAGAAGTTTGAAGCCATCCCGTTACACTCACAAAAATGCACACAAAAAACAAAGCTCTTTTTAATTTTACTTTTTCCTTTGCTGAAGCGTAACAGAAGATACCGTCAAACTTTCTCCTTTAAAAACAAATATTACTATTCCTGTTTTGGGGGAATGAAGGAGGAGATCAATCAACATGATTCTAAGATATAAAAAAAGAAGTACAGTCAAACCTGTTTTTATGCGGTCCTTTTTTGTGCGGATTTTTTTTGTGCGATTGTTTATGCCGATTTTAGTAGCTAAGTGTAACTGTCTTCTGTATGTTATTTAGCTTTAGTTAATAAGTCGTTAAGATACCTGTATATCAATTTATGTTTATGAGCTTTATTTTGTATTTTATATTTTTTTATTAAGTAAATATTTTTATATGTTTAAAATAAATTTCTGTATCAATTAATCCATGCCCGAATCCCTGTGCCACTGACCTAAGCGTCCTTATTTCAAATTTTCGATTAAATAGCATAATCTCGGCCGATACCCGTTGCGCGGACCCTATAGTATGGTATACTTTTTGATAAAAGTGTGAATCTGTGCATTGGCGTGATAACGATTTTCATATTGCAAAAACATTATTCTGATCGATTTGTCATCATGATAAACGGATTGGAATAATCGAAACATTAAAAATCTTAGCAATTATTTAGTCTTTTTTTTGGAGCCCCTTTCAGATTTATCCTGATCCAAGAGCTTCGATAGCCCCACCTCATCATGGCCCTGAAATACGATTACAAATGGAAAAATTAGGGCTTTTAACGCGATCGATTGTACACTGATGATTTTTTTTATTATTATTTTATTAGCAAATAAAGCTAAACGTGACTGTTGATAAGTAGCGGATGTATAAAAAAATTCGTACGGAAATGATAATGCAAGTGTTACCGATTAATAATAGTTTTTATATAGATTTGAAGTTTTCTTATTTATGCTTATTGATACATGCATGAAAATAAATAGAATCAATATTTTTTTATTAATTTTTATATTATGCATTTGATATTTTGTTATTTTAATTAATTTATGAAAGTAGATAAAGTAATCAAAAATTAACATAATTTTTGTGTAAGAAATTTTATTTTCATAAAAATGTCACTGCTGTTAAAAAAAAATAAATTGAAAAGTAGTCTGATAAAATTTGTAAAAAGAATTTAATATGTTGATTGGAAATAAGAATCAGAACTATACAAACTACAATCAATAAAAGAAACCTTATCATTAACTAAAAGTAAGAGATTGATTAACTTTATACTGTATATGGCAATATTAAACAATAAAATTTATATATATTTAAGATATTGATATTTTAAGTTTTTCAATGTTGTAGACGATGATATTAAATGCCCAAAAATATTATTATAAGAAGCTTCAAAGTAATTTTAATTTCAAGACAAAGAAATCATCTTCAAGTGTGTGTGATTGTGAATTGAATTTCACACAAAGCATGCAGAAACAATTTCATTCTTACTTCCTTCTGCTTGCTTCATAACAGGACTATGAGTTGAGTCAACTCCATTCACATATCTGAAAACGATTTCTCTGATTGTTATTATTATATTAAGAATTCCATTTTATATATTTAATATTATTATCAATTGTTCTGGAAACTTATATTATTTGAACAATGAGTACACCCTCGTTCCAATTAAAATAATTAATTATTATAATATAGACACAAGCTCAGTCTTTTTAGGTAGAAATGTTTAATAAATTCTTGGATACAAATTAACTGAAGTGCTTTTGGCTATATAGTAAACCCTCTTCAGCAGTTAGTATAGTTAGAATGTTGTATTAACATTAACATTCTAAGTATATTAACTGCTGATGAGGACTTACTAAAACTGAAAGCACTCCAGTTAATTTGTATCCAAGAATTTATTAAACATTTCTGCCTAAAAAAATTGAGCTTGTGTCTATATGTATAAACAAAGGTAGAAAGTGATGTCCTTGAACTAATTATTATTATTATTATTATTATTATTATATATAAAATTTTATCATTAACCTGGCTGTGATGGTAAAATTAATTGACTCCATGGTAATAACATCATAATAGAATTTTTCTGATCCATCCACATTGGAGAAACTTTTTTTAAAAACTTATTTTGCCATTCTTCATCTTCAGCTAATGCTTTTCTCACGTTTCTGCGATGAGCATAATCATCTATGAAAAAATACTAAAAATTATTTAATATAGAATATATAAAATTTAAATGAAATATTTATTTTTTATAAAATATGAAATAAAATATATTGTACATTACTATTCATATTACTAAATTTACCTTACCATATTCCCAAACATGAACTACTTCATTTGCACCTCCCAATTCTGTTATCCAATAGCCTATTAATTTTGAATGATTTGTCCTCAAATGAAAAGATTCTTCAGTTATTTTCAAACATTCTTTTGTATTTTTTGGATGAAAAGTATATGTTCTTAATTCATAAATTTTTCCATGTGGAACAGTAGAATCTTCTTTAATATCTCTATATTTTTGTAAAGGTGGTACAATATTCCCATTACTTAGTGTGCAAATAGCTGAAGTTTTGCATATTCTTAATTGAGTGCTGAGAAACTATTAATGGAAAGTATTAAACATTAATAAAATTAAATATTTATTTTTAGATAATAAAATATTTTAAAATATATAATTTTTCTTAATACATTTATAAAATAATTTTAATAGAAAGCAAAATATATATATATAATTAAATTAGAAAGAAAAAAATTTAAGTGAAATAAATATAATTTCTGAAAGACTTATTTATCATAAATAAAAATCTGCTTTCATCAGTTTATTAAAAATATTACACAAAGATAAAATTGTAAAAACAAACAAATTTTTTCATAAATAAGTATTTTTGGATTCTGTTCAAAGATTTTTCTATAAGCACCTTCGACATGAATGCACGAAATACACTATAGTCTGTTTCAAGATAACCTGACAGCCGAACCACCAAAGGTAACACTGTATTCATACGCGATTTGTAAATAACAATATTTCGTTAAATTTTGTCACGTGATTTTAAAATATATATTTTTAAATCGTCTCAATAATTTAATATTTCGATATTTTATTTCCCAAAACAACAAATTATAGGATAATATTTAATTTTTATATTTAAAAATATTTTTATTTATTTAAAAAAATACAAAATATTTTTATTTTTTTAAAAATACTTAAAATAAAAATAGAAATTTTTCTTAATACATTTATAAAATAATTTTAATAGAAAGCAAATTTAATAAATAATATACAGAATGCATTTTAATATGTAAAATTACCTTCAATTTCACAATTAAAATGCAAAAAAATAAATTCATGATACAAAATTTCAAATTGTTGAATTATATATAATATAAAAATATAATTTTTATATAATCACGACAGTTGTTATTAACAAAGAATTTCTAGGTATTAGATGAACAAGCTGAATTTCTATAGTTAATAATATATTTAAATTAAGAACATTCTAGTTATGAACTTTTTATACACAAAAACATGCCATTTCATTTTCAAATTTTAGAAAATTTCAAGAAACACTTCAAAAAGCAATAAATATAATATTACAATTATTTATTATGATATAGCAATATTTGATGATGATGAAATTTACAAAAAAAATTTACTTTATAATTCAAAATTTTTATTTAAATCTCTAAAATAGGAAATTTCTAATTACTGGTAGTCTAATTATGGCATATATTACTCAATGCAGTATATACAATGTATTTAGTAATTCTTGTAACAATAGATCTGAGTTATGAAAAACAAACTAATTATGTTCATAATTGAGGACTGCCTATTATTTCTTTTAGTATGTAAATTTATTACTTTTATATGAATCTGTCTTATTTAAAATAGTCAGTATATTATTAATGATTTTAAAATTAATCCAATCATCTATAATTTTCTTATCCAATGATAGTATACTTATCCAGTTTAATGCCATTAAATGAAAGAATAAATCAACACATTAATATTCTTATAATAATTTCTGTGCAGTATTTATTATTAACTCATTAGTTTTTTATGGATATTTTATTAATTGGGAATTTTTTTTATAGGTATTTAGTTTACCATTTCTATTTGAGGGCATTTTTTATTGCCTGTCATCATATTAAATGGCATGTAGATATTCATCATGTTTAAAATAAGGATGCAAATAGTAAATTATCAATCATTCTAGATTACGCTAAATAGTCTTAAATTTTGTTTCATCCTATACAGTAAGTGATCAGTTAATGAACAGTTCGGATTACAAACAAATCGGATAACAAACACGTTCGCAAAAGATTTTTATGTTTGGATAATGAACACTTCACAGAACAAACCGTGGGACCTGCGGACTGATGGAATGACAGGTCGGCCAGATGGTCGCCTGGTAAAGCTGTGGCTTACCATCCTGGAGGATCTGAGTCCCACTCCTCCAATTTTTTAGGAGAGGTCCGGCTCCAGCCCGTTGAACCTCATCCTTCAACCATCTGGTTGATCCCATCACAGATGTTGGCCATCATTGAGCTCTATAAGTAGCCGCCGCTAGATTAAAATATCTCACGAGGATATGGCAGGGTAACTAACTTAATGAAATGACAGATTTAAACCTTGCGTGTTCCTGGACTTATGGATAAGGATGGGAGAACAGTAGTTTTTCCCGATTAAAACGAACTTGGAGACAACCTAAAACAAATCAAAGATTTATGAAAGAAGGTAAGAGGGAGATTTTACAGCATTTTTGTCTTAGAATGCACCCATATGAGGATTAGATCAATAGGCTTGGGATTTCTACAACAACAATGCTATTAATCACTTCCAAAAAATCCTGAAGAAGAGAGAGAAACAATCAACATTGGACAGATTCTTCAATGGAAAATAAACATATTCTAATAGATGTAAATGCAAGAATATTATGATTATTATATATAAATAAACATAGTAAAAAATTATATAATTATTTATTCAGTTTTTTTGAGTCTCCAGAATGAATTAATCAAATTCCCATAAAAACCTAAGGTAAATCAATGATCGGATAACAAACATTGTCTTTGAATGGATTAAGTTTGTTAACCGATCACCAACTGTATTATGAAAAACTCCATAAATTATCTATATTTCTTCATATCAAATTTTTTGTAAACTTATACAAAAGCTAAGCAAATATTTTTTGTATCATCATTTTAAAAAATTCAACTGTGACATATGGCATCATAATTATTATTATTATAAACTAATATATATACTACATAATTTACCTATCCCTAATATCTCTATTAAATATATTATTATTATTGTCAAAACTTAAATTAGGTCAGCTTTAAGCTAAATTTAAAATTTAAAAACACATTAATATTAATATGATTAATAAGGATGTCACTGATAAGGAAATAATTATGTTTATAATAATTCTATTCAAATATTATAGTAACTTCTTTTGAAAATGTAATAAATAAATATCAAAAATTATCAATTTTAAACTATCTTATTATAATTTTGTAGTAAATCATATTTTTAATGATCATTAGTATCCGATATGAACTAAAACATCAATGAAATAATACTTTACTCAACAATGTTATTAATTCAGTTTAATTGTACAGCAATAAATAAAATAGGACTAGATATTAATGGGCACTACAATAATAGAAGATTATGTGGAATTTGAGTATTCTTGCAGCTGTGATAATAGAAACTTTATAAAGAGTATGACAAAGATCAGCATATTAAAAAAACATATTTATTTTGCAGTTATATATCTATACAAAAAAATGCATTTTGAAAGTGAATTTCCTCTCTACAGTTTTACATGGATAAGCTTTAGAAATATTATTAAAATGGAATTTGTAAAAATTGATGGCATTGGTAAAGTTAGTGTTGGTCTGAAGTTTATAAGCTGTCATTTTTTAAATGAGAGATGGGAATTATTTGTACTAAATATATTGAAATATAATGTCTGTATTTATGGTAAGTTTTTTATTGATAAATAATTTTAAATGTTTTGTTGTAATTGTGGCATTAACAGATTCTATTGCCTATGTTGAGATAGTGAATTTCCCTTATTATAAATTTTCAGAGAAGAATCACAACATACGGTAATTATATTTAATGTGAATGAATGAACAGTAAATGCAGTCTATCCACAAAATACAAACTTTTTAATTTCATCTTTTATATTATTTATATTCTTTAATTGTTAATATATTCTTAAAAATATTAAAATTAGTAAAAAGTTAAAAGAGAAATGTTTTACAATACCCTATATTATAAAACATTATTTCTCTCTTAATGTTTAGACTGTTGCTTTAATCAAAATAGATTTACTTTTATTAAGTGTTTGATATCTATCAATAGGCATTTTGCATTAACACTAAATCAAAAACAAGTATAAACAATCCCCAACTTAAGTTGATCTGACATACATCTGTATCCCTTTTTTTTTCTTAATATATTTGGGATACAGGCAGTGATACAGGGATACTAATAAAATAATATATGCATTATTAGACTTTACAGAAGTTTGATTCACACACTATATTCTTATACATCAATAATACTACAAATGTTATATCTAATTAATGTGAGCTGATTATTATTTTCTGGATTTAAGAACTAGAACTCTACCTTTAATGAGAAAATACAAAAGATATAATTTTAATACTTGGTATGTGATTCTGTTTTTGCACTTTGTCTTATTTGTGATGTTATAATCACTTCATTATAATCTCTCTGGTTATTTTCACAAAAATCTCTCCCTCCTATTCAAACTTGTTATTAATCTATTCAGTGTTCATATTGAACAAATGTCTCTTCCATTTCTTCAACTCTGGATAGTTATAACATAAAGGAATTAAAATTATTCATGTTTAGTGAATGCATTTGTAAATTTTACACAATTAAAAAATTGATTTAGTGCATGCTAATCCAGAAGACAAAACAACTAAAAAATCAGGGACAAATTAGTTTAGGGTATAATCTTGTTTTCAAGAATTATCCTAAAAAATCTGGGATGAATGGTTATCATAATTTAAATACAAAGTTTCTACTAGTGAAAGTATACTTTTAAAAACTTAAGAAAATAATAATGACATTCAAAATCATTTATTTTCTCAAAGAAATTTTTTTAAATGAATATTTGATAAAAAGCAATTTATTGAAAAATTCTATTTTTAGTAAAGCATATAAAACTAGATCTTCGAATTTCTCTTTATACGATGAACAAGGATATTTTTCATATCTCAATTATAAAAGTTATATCCAACTAAAAAACATAAAAGATAGTTTTTTGATGAAAATTCTACTTTATTTGCTTAAACAGTATAAACGTATTTAATATTTTTGCTTTTAGCAATATTGTAGTTTCAGTGCCCTATTAGCCCATTGATTTAATTCAATTAATTAATTTATTAAAGATGTTTGTTAATTATTCAAAAACTTATGCTGATTCTGTTGAATAATTGGATATACAGTATATACCTGTATATAATCGTGATCATAGTAAAGACTGCAATACTCTCCATATTAAATTAACAGATAAAGACCGCAACCGATAACATAAATATTCTTCTTCTACTATTAATTAATATGGAAGTTATATTTGGCGCTTTTTCCCCGAATATGACGATCAGTTATGTGTGTTCTGGGAGAAGGGACGGGTTGCTACGATATTCTGTTTATCAGGATCATTTATATTTAGTGTGTAATTTGAGGACGCATCATTTGTATTTTTACACTATGTTAAATTAAACATTACAGTAATCATGTGGGAGTGATAGCATACAAACTTTAAAATTATTGATCGAATATTAATTAAATATTATCTATTTAGTTAGCTCTGAGCAACAGAACATGAGAAATGTTAATTCGATTTAGTTCATAAAATAAACATTTTAAAAATTTTTAATTAAAAAAATCAATGGTAAATCAAAATACGATTGAAATTAATTAAATGCTGAAAACACGTGCAAAAATAAAAAAATACGTTAAAACATTTGTATAGTTTTTTATTTAATAATTATAGTTGGTTATATAGATATTTTAGTATTGAAGCACAATTTTATAAACATTTTAGACGAGAATGATAATACTACCAATCCAAAGAACTTGATACGACACACGTTAAACTAAATGAATAAAAAATCAATGCATCAGAAAGAAAAACAATATTACTTTAGCAAATCTGCCAATCAGGGTATTCATCTTGAATCAAGAAAATCGTAACATATGCTCCGCTCAGAATGAAAATGATGTAACTTCACCTTTAAAAAAATACATAATAAACAAATCTAGAAATTAATTTCAATAATTATATAAATTTGAAACTCTATATTTATATTAAAAAATATTATTATTATATTATCCAAATTCAGCTAATATCCATTAATAAATTTAGTTAGGGCCATGGATTAATTTGGAGGAGAAAGTGTAATTGAAACCTCTAAATCATATGAAGTTGAAGTGATGAAATTTGAACGAACTCTTGTCTTTAGGAAGAATAAATTGAATACTTAACCTACGTTTCGTAAAAAGTGATTAAAAGAATAAACAAGTATATAAGATGGGGGATTGTAAAATGATTCCATTCTCCCAAACAGATGAATTGAATGTATGCGTTTATGTCTGTTGCATATCACACTAACATGAAGGCGACTAAGAATCACCCTGAATCATATGGGCGATTGGTCACGCCGTCATTAGAGGTCTATTCGTGAGTCCTTAAACGGAAACGGAAATTGTATCAACAGCCTCCCACATCCTATTCTAAAGCCCTGAGGTGATACTTTTACAAAATAGGCACAGCAGTTTGTCCGCCTCATATGTGAAGAAAAAAGGTCTTTCTATATCCTTCACATTATATTGAAGAAGGAGTCTGAATAGAACAGATAGCGATTTTTGGATCTTATTTTTTTATTTAAAATCCTTCTGTGTCCTATACGGTTTGTTAATATTTTTTTCTTTTTATGCATTTTTCAATGATTAATTATTGAAGAATAAGTTTTTCATGAATTCATTATAATTAGGCTTACCTTAGGTCCTGGATTAGCCCGGACAGTCCTGGATTTTTAGTGCTGTCCGGGGTAATGTCCTGGGTTGCAAAAATATCCGGGGTTTGAGAATTTTATGATGATAATGGTTTTTTTTTTATACATAATTAATGTTTCTTTGGAAAACATTAATTATGTAATAGTAACAATGGATAGCTCAAACAGAAGTGAAGCAAAACTTGTTCCGATTGTTGAAGATATTTCAGTCTGGAGCTGGAATTCAAGTTAAACTTTTAAATTTCAATGGTGTCAGATGAAACTGCTCAAATTTTGACTCAGTATCTTTTGCAGTGTTTCAAAAGACTGATATTTCATGTTGCAATATTTCTAAAATGGTTGAGTTTGCAATGTTTTTGCCTGGGACATCTGCTCCAGTTGAGAGAGTTTTTTTCAATTATGGAGAACATTTGGTCTGCAGAAAGGGGTAGACTTTCAGTATCTACTGTTAAACATCTGCTAAATGTTAAAATTAATTCAGAACTTTCTTGTGAATTTTATGATGTAATTAAAACAAAAAACCATTTCTGAAAAAGTCAAGTATAGTGAAAAATACAACTGAATAAATAAAGTTTAATGTTTCAGTAAACTGTTAAGACTTTTAAGTAATTTCAAAAATATGTCCTGGGTTGGACCCAAAAATATATGGTAAGCCTAATTATAATCTCATTTTATCCGTCATAGAGATATAGATTGATCGGCCGGATAATAGCGTGATAAAGATCTTATTTCCCATCTGAGGATCCTGGAATAGACTGAGATGAGAGAACTAGACCCATAAAATAAAATATCGAATATAATATAATCAAACAATTAAAATATATATAATAAAAACTTTTAGAATAATCTGATCATTTGATAAAGCGTTTGCCTCCCACTTGTAATATCTGGAATTGATCCGAGTTCTGTATATTAATATCCCATCAAAAACATCTCATATGTAAAAAAATAAGCCAAGTACAGTATTATCGAAACAGGATATTTGTGAAAATTTAGATCGGTTATTTTGGTTGTTGTTGTTATTATTATTTTCTTAAATCGTCAAACAAGTAGTTGCATCTAAATTGCGACAAATTTAGATGCAACTACTTGTTTGACGATTTAAGAAAATAATAATAACAACAACAACCAAAATAACCGATCTAAATTTTCACAAATATCCTGTTTCGGTAATACTGTACTTGGCTTATTTTTTTACATATGAGATGTTTTTGATGGGATATCATTTATTTTTTAGATGAAAACATGTTTCTGAGCGAAAATTATAACAATAATATTTAATACATCATTATATACTCTATTTTTATTTTGATCGAATTGACGATTTTAACAGAAATTTACTAAAATAATAAACAAACATAAAATATATGAAATTAGGTCGAAATCGGTTGAATAATATGACCATAAAAGAGTTCGTGATGAAAAGACCCTTACTTTATTCTTCTTAGCCCTATTGGGCTATATTTTTCACCATGGCTTAATTAACATAATTAATATTTACATCTCAGATTTCTTCGAAATCGGTCAAACGATGTGACCTATAAAACCACATCTAGACAAGAAAATCATCGTCTTCTACACCTTTTAATTTTAGCCCAATTGGGCCAAAATTTTTAGATGATTTTAAGTGAACTACGCTATGCCTATATTCTGAATTTGGTCAAAATCGGTTAAGCAATGCGATATGTAAAGCCATTTATAGAAATCGGATCCCCCTTTCCCCCCTTTGTTTTGACCCGATTGTGCTCAAATTTTCAGGGGACCTCAAGGAAACTAAGAAACACCTGTATTCCAAATTTCATCAATATCGGTTAAACTATGCGACCTGTAGAGGTGTCTGCATAGGAGGAGAAGAAGGAGAAGAAGAAAAATGACGCTTTTTTGTCGATTTTTGCAATTTTTAAACCGCTTTAATTCTATTATTAATTGGATATGAAACTTCAAATTTAGCAATCTATGTCCTATTGAATACTTTTCTCAAATGTAATTGTCAGATTAATAATATTTAACTTAGGACCAAAGTAACAGCGAGTTGAATTTTGGCTGTAATGACTCCGGTAATAATAGTCAGTCAGTGACTACTGTACTTGGCTTAGAGTCACTGCCGTGCCTCTTGATACAGTATTAGCCTACAGACTTTTACAAAAGTTTTGGACTCTGTTCATTGTTCCCTATCGTTATCTTGTTGACAGATCCGATCATGGGTCGATCGAATGGCATCGTGTTAAAGTAATAGTTCATCAATTGGAGAATTCAAGTTCAATTTCGGGTCCCACACCAGATTTTTTCAGGGGAGGTTCGAGTCCTGTCATTGAATTCCTTTCAGGTGATGATAGATCCAAACAGTATTGTCAGTCTGTGTGTACTGGAATCTAATCTAACCTGCTATTTAATACTTGGAAACAGGTTGAAAAGTGATGTAAAACAAGATAAAACGAAAAATTCCCTCTTTGGATGGATAGAATTCCGTTGCAGAAGTCATCATGGATTGTCGGCTATGATGACTTCATAGCCGACATCACGGATTGTGCTGCTTATTATCTTCACAGGTAAAAACAGCATGAAACTAAAGAAAGATACAGTACTATATATAGAAATTGCAGATAAATCAGACGAAAAGCTTTAAAAATCTGTTATAGTTGAAGAAATGAAAAATGGATTCATTGGGTTAATTCAAACTATCGATGATTCAAACTCAGTCTGAAAAATATGGTCATAGAATTGATCATAGATTCTTCAGATGAGAAATAAAAGCTATTCCACGTGGTCGTCTTTTCAATAATGGATTCTGAAATATTTATATATTCATCTTATTCTATAAAAATATTTACACTGTACTATATACAGTATATATATTGTATATATAGATTCGGTAAATGTAAAAAAAAAACAAATGCAGATTCTGCAGCAAAATTAAACAAACGATCTAGATCCTCAGTTGGTTTATTTTTGTTTAGAAACAAATAATTTGTATTTAATAATAATCATTGGGGCGCAAATTTTGTGTTTGTCTTGAACACATAATACCTCCTCTCATGATACGAATTTATCTAATTCATATATTGATTTTTCAGTTCTAAAATGAAATATCAATAGTGTATTTTGTAATTACAAATATTGTACACCTAGATTTGTTTTTTAATATATTTTTTATTCAACTAAAATAGTAATATAGGAATCTATCGTACTTTTATAAAGAAGCTCAGTTACAGAAAATAAAGCCCACATAATTTTTTTCCAAAAATTCGATCAATTTCCACTGGTAGTAATATATCACATATTTTTGTAATACAGTATATAGATCTTTGGTTTCCATCTTTTCTGCCATCTATAGTAAGTGGAATTGTAATTTACAGTGATTAATTTTCTAATAGAAATATATTTATTATTTTATAAATAAAATTTTTAATTATAATTTTTATATATTATAAAATATTTTTATATAAATAATTTTATAAATAAAATAAAGAATTTATGAATAAAAATTATAAAATTATTTAATAAATTTTGAAAATTAAATAAGAAATGAATGGATTTGAGATGACAAATTTACAGATGGAAGTGCTAGGTTTTCTATTGACAGATCATGTGATGTACATGTGATATTTTATTGAATTTTATGACGAAGATAAGCAAAACTACAAAATATGGAAAAACGATCTTTACTTCGAGAAGAAATTAATTATAATACAAGATATGGATCTACAGAGCCAACTGGTATGTGCTACTCCATTACATATTTGATAGTAATGATTAGATTATTATTAATAAAATGATTATATATTCATAATTTTATGGCGAAACATAGATGTGTCACTACATTTTAATTATATAGGATTTTAAAATAAAATAGAACATTTATACGTATCATAGATGATACATGCATAAATAAAATACTTCTGATTTAGCATAGATATTTGATTAATTGTACAGTATTTAGTTCAAAATATTCATGAAAAATAAACGTAAAATATTTGTTGTCTGTTAAATTAGAAAGATAATCGAATAATTTAGAACTATTTCAATATCTTTATGAATATCAGCAAGTTGATTCCTTTTTAAAAAGAGCAAATTTTTTATATTTTTATAAGGAAATTATTAGAAACTCCTAAAAATACAGTTTTATAAAAATTGCAATAATAATATTACTTAATTGGATCACAGATGATAATGATTCAATTTAATTTGCATATCATAAATTTCTGACTACCAATTAGATATAGATATCATATCAAGCTTTTTTTGTAGCTTCCAAATTTAATATAAAAAATGGACAAATTCTTATTATAAACAAAATATATTTAAAAATCTCTTTATATATTTTTCTATTTGAAATTAATATTACAAGCAAGAATATAATATGTTAGAAATATATTCGGGAATTTACTATTACAACCAGATTTAACTTTCATTTTTAACTTCTGGTTCAATAAACTTACCTATCCTAATATCTGTAATAGAAGGCTAACTTCTAGTATTCCAAGTTGTAGCAGACCAGGACTGGCCTAAGGCACTAAGTTACTAAACATTGCATAGGAACACTTAAAATTGAATGCAAAATAAATTTTTTAATAAATTAAACGATTATTTATTTAATTTTTTATCAAAGTTCATAATAAATTGAATTGCACTGGAACTGTGCTCTAATTTATTACACAGTATACAGTACATGATAATCTAGTTTGTTTCTTCAAATAATTATATAATACTGTCTCTTATTTTCTTTGCAAATATAGTTTGAGAGATATACTTATAAATATATATATATCTCAAATTATCTTATATAATTTGAGATATATATATATATAAGTTTATTACATAAAATGAAATTTATTGCAATTATATAAAATTTTGCCTAAATAGAATTATAAATTTCATTTTATTATTATTTTCTTAAATTTAACAATTTCAAACAATGTTAAATGTTGTTTCAAACATTTAACATTAACAGACTACTCTATAATTGAATTACTTCAATTATAGAGTAATCTGTTTGAAGAAATGACTTAAATCAAATTTGAAATAAATGAATTACAAAACGTAAAAATAAATAAAATTCATTAATAAATAAATAATGGAGTACATTTTGGTTTATCAAAAAAAAAAAAAAAAAATAGCTCAGCAAATGATGCTTTTACAGTTTGGAAAGAATTAATTGTCTACTTTTTAATGTATTTTTATTTTGGATTTTTGATATGAAAATTCTTTAAAATGCACATAAGGAACAATGTTTTTTATGTATACATATTAGATAAGGATATCTGCTTAGGGAATCCAATGCACTTAAAGCTGGCCCTGGCTTGTAATAGTTAACTTTTCATAAATAGAATTGAAATAAATTCATAATTAAAATGTTCAAAATATTAAATTATAAATCCATATTTTTTTATCATGTGTAAAGATTAATTTGGCAAAAATGTAGGTTGAATGCTATCACTTATTCTTGCATAGTCTTAATAGGATAAGTTTATTGAAAACAAAAAACTCCAATAGCTAAATATTCATGCTCTTTTTAATAAATGAGTACAATCCTCACCTCATTTATAATTATTATATATCTTACTTCTTCTGACAGAATCAATTTAAACTGCAACAATAATACAATATAAGCTAATTGGAAAATAGTAACATTCAAATTAAACTTTTAACTTAATTTTTTTATATTTTTTTTTATTTGCTTATTATGTAGTAGTAACAAATTGATTTTGATCATATTTTTATCTCACACATTTTCTACCAGATATCAATAATAAATATAAATTTCATTTAAATTGAATAATATTTACATAATATATTGTTTTAACAAAACAGATGTACTACCAGATATGATCTAATATTTATAATTTTCAGTAGAATTGATTCCTTAGCAGATTTCAATATTATGTATATATATCATTCAGATTAAATAATATAGGTGCTCCTCTACTTATGATCATTTGATTTTTGCTAATCTATCTTATAATTACTCTTACAATATTGTAAACTTGACTGTTTTCACAACATATTGGTTAGAAATACTTTTTCTGTTTTATAAAAAAATTTACAGCCAATGGCATGTGAAAAGCAATTGCTTACCATCTTAAAAGATCTGAGTTTAATTCAGAATAACTTTACCACCATGTAGGATTTGGTCTTCCATTGTTTACTATTATACTAAAATTGTTATCATTGTCAATAATTTTCGATTAACAATTTTTTGAAGTATGATGAGATTAACAAAACATAACCTCATTGTAAATAGAGGAACACCTGTATTTATCCAAGAGAGATATTGCTCCAAAATCAGAGTACAATAGCACTGCACCTAATATGTTTGATCTCTGCTTAGCACACTTCAGCAAAAATTTCAAATCCAAATTATTTAACCCCCAGTAATCAAATTTTTTTTGTTTGATATTTGACTTCTCGAAATGTTCGACTATGGAAAAATTTTTTTGGTATACTATATTTCTCATTTGCATATAGCACACATTGTAAAATAATGATAAAATGTCACTAGGAATATGGCCCAAATTGCTTATTCATTTTTGAAAGCTGTGTTAACTTCTGAAGCTGAATAACAGCTTTCAGAAATTATTCTCAACTCTCCTGGCAAATTTGCAATTATATATACAAAATACTATTATATCTTATTATATCTGAAGATAGAAAGTTTACTGTGATGGATTTTCTTAAGTTTGAATAAATTTGTGGTGTATGCTACTTTTAAAGACAAAAAGTTTGCATTTTTTTAAAATAAAATGTCTAATATAAGGATATTTTTCATCATCTGAACATTTAGCCAAATGATTGTTAGCCCATGTTTTAGCCAAATGATTGTTGAAAATTAAGTTCAGCAAAATATGCAATGACAGATTATAAATTAGCTAGGTATTTCAGTTATTTGGATTGAATTGACATTGATATTTCTATTATTGGTTTCAATGCATAGTTTTACTAATTCAATTAATTTAGAATAATTCTGTATAATAATTTGACAGCAAAAATCTTCTTTCAATAACTAATACAGGCCAGAGTAAAGTTTTATCAATTGTTATATATCCTTATTTTACTGTGGCATAATGATTGGTAAAATATATTACTTTATTGATATTATTAATTCTTTTAAGTGAGGAAATTTGTTATTGATGAATTAATAATATAATGAAACTCCTCAAAATGAGAATCCATAAATACTGGATATTTTGAATTGAAATAATGTGTATTAGAAAATCCATTTTCTTAACTATCTATAAATTATGAATTCCTTAAACTTAAACAAAATTATTGTTTTGTGTGAAACTTTATTAACTTATAACTTATTTCCACAGAACAGAAAATTTGTTTTAGTTTGATTTATGAGCAAATATAATCTGACTTTTCACATTTTCAAGTATCATCTTTCTAGTGTGTAAGATTTATAATAATAATATCAAAAGATTGTATAATTATCAAAAGATAATTATAAATGCTGTAAAACCAAAGCTGGAAAAACCAAAACTTTTTGACCCAACAATGATATCATACATTACAACTTTTGTGACATAACATGTGTCGTAAGGATGTAATACACTGTTGATGTTTTGTTATATTTATTCATTAGTATATCATATGTTGAAAATTTTGTGATGCTATCCACTGTTATAGTATAATGATATCACATGCTGCTGATGTTCTGAGACATCATTCAATTTGTTACATTGCATGTTGGCATTTTTGTAATTGTATTATCATAATTTCATCACATACTATGACATTCTATGAAGTCATCCAGTATTAATCATAATGACATCATACACTAGTAACAGTTTATAATGTTATTTTTTTATATCATATATTAAACTTTTTAATATCATTTATTCTTGTGCCATAATCATGTCACATATTGTAATGTTTTGTGACATCTATTAATTCATCATACATTAGAACTTTTGTGACAGCACACATTGAAACATCTTGATACTACATATTGATGACATTTTGCAACATCATCCATTGTTATGTCATCTGTTGGATTTTTTCGCATCACACACACGATGTTTTGTGCACAGTCTATTGTTAACTTGCAATGACATCATGTTTGTGAGAGCCTATGATTTAATACTCATATCACTCACTGCTATATAAACAATAGTCAAAACAATATTCTGATGGATTTAAATACAAAAATTCTCTTAACTTATATAAGTAGATTGTTTGTTTCACAAAAGTGTATGTAAATAAAAATATATGTAGGTCAGAGCGCACCATAAATAGTACTAGTGACATAGCTACAGTTCATGCCACTCAGGGCAGTCTATCAATTGTCACCCTTCCTTTGGGAAATACATAAATACATATCAAACCTATTTAGACACAATTTGAAAATTAAGTTTAAGAAAAAATAATTTTATTTCTTTTATTTTTAAATTAATATACAAAATTATAAAAAAAATTTTTTTTAATGCCAAAAAAAGTGCTGCTTAGGGCATACTGCCCACTTTGCCCACACCTAGTTATCACACTGAATAGTATTAATAGTTTGTCATAAAGTCATAACAAAAGAAATAGTTGTTACATTGAAGAATGAGCACATAAATTGACTAGATAACTGCATAATAAAGCAGTTGCTTATCATTTAGAGATCCAGATTCAATTCCGAATCCCAAACCTCCATTTTTCTAAGAAGAATTCAGACTTGCTCATTAACTCAATATTTTCCAAACTATGGGGGTATGCCCCTTGCAATAGACTGGTTCCCCTTAGGGGCACCACTCTATTGCAAGGGGCTCAGAAGAACTAATAAAAACATCATTTTTGAGACAAATAAACAAAAAATAAATTCAAATTGATATAAAAAAATGAATCAGCAAAAGGGTTATAAATACAGTACATATATCCATGTATCCAGAAACTTTCTGCTGTAATTGTTTTAAAACAATCAAAATATCAGTCTTGTTTAGTGATTTAAAAAGAATTGAGTAGCAATATCTTCAATGACACTCCTGTTTGAGAGAATTTATATTGAAATACAAGCCCACCCATAACATTAACCGAACATTATATTGTGTTAAACATATAATTCTATTTTTTGTGTTTTTTTATAAGATTTGTTTAATTGTATTAAAAATTATTATACCATATTAAATATATATTTTTTTTATGTATAAGAACTTTATTTATACAAAAATATGGTATGTTGTGTTGTAGTATTAAATTGTAAGTAGAAAGTATTTATAAAGTTAGTTATGAAAATGGGAGGCATACCAATTTTTTTATGAAAAATGAGGGGCATAGACACAAAATTTGGAAATCACTGCATTAACTAAATAGCACAATAAAGGAATTAGCATAATAATAGGAAATAGCACAATAATAACTAATTAGCCTAGTAAGCACATAAAACATGAATATACAGTCGGACCTCCATATATCTAAGTTGAAGGTGTCTTAGAAAAATTTCAATATATTTATACCATATTAAATATATATTTTTTTTATGTATAAGAACTTTATTTATACAAAAATATGGTATGTTGTGTTGTAGTATTAAATTGTAAGTAGAAAGTATTTATAAAGTTAGTTATGAAAATGGGAGGCATACCAATTTTTTTATGAAAAATGAGGGGCATAGACACAAAATTTGGAAATCACTGCATTAACTAAATAGCACAATAAAGGAATTAGCATAATAATAGGAAATAGCACAATAATAACTAATTAGCCTAGTAAGCACATAAAACATGAATATACAGTCGGACCTCCATATATCTAAGTTGAAGGTGTCTTAGAAAAATTTCAATAAAATAGAAACTTTGTTATATAAAAAACCTGAATTTTCTCTAATGTAGTATAGCAGTTAAATAATATTTTGTCCATATCGCGTTTTTCGCGGCCCCTTGACAACGACGATGATGGCTCATAGTTTGTAAAACTACAACTTAAATGATTTGAAAAAGTTTTGGGGAAACTACATATTGCACAGATAGTCGAGTTTACCGGAAAATATTATAATTGAGTAAAAAAATACGTATTAACTAAAATTACAAAATAATAAAATCTAAATAATTATACATCAATCATAAATTAACAAGTCTCGAAGAGTAAATATAAATAATAGTAATACATTAAAATCTAATCATAATATTAAAATTAAAATCTATAAAATTACTTTAGGTAGAAAAGGTAAAAATTGAAATCAGCCAATTATTATCCACATAAATCTAAACCGTGTCGTCGGACATAATTTACAAAAATTATAAAAGTATAATGCATTACAATATAATAACAATATTAAAATCAGCCGAAAGTTTAAATTACGAGTCTAATATTAGAAGGCCAGACTATAATTTTCCTAAGCTGTACCAAAATATAATTCATTATATAAACAATATTAAACAAATATGCTGGACTATAATTTTCTTAAGATGTACAAAAATATAATACATTATATTACAAAAAAATAATAATAAACAAAGAGTTCCATTTGGCTTGAGACCACACCTTTTTAAACTACCCAGAAAGCCAGGGGTAGCGCAAGCGAATCGTTGTAATTTATTACGTGCTTGGTGTTTCCAAGGGAATGAATAGTTAGGGTCTCTAATATTTTGCCCTCTCTGATTCCACTAGTAGTTTTTAAAACTTTAATTTTATCTTCGGTCATTTTATTACACTGCTTTTTCTTAATCTATAATTACCTTTCAGCTCGTTAAGCAGGATAAATCCTGCTTAACAAGCTGAAAGGTAATTATAGATTAAGAAAAAGCAGTGTAATAAAATGACCGAAGCTATTAGAGAAGCATTATCCTGCTTAACAAGCTGAAAGGTAATTATAGTTTAATTTTATCCCACAAAATAGTGAGGTCATGTTCCAAAGCCCTCTGTGCTAAGGCTGTGTCCACTTCCCCTTTACAGATGGCATTATAATGTTCTTTAATGCATTTTTCGATAGGCTAGCCAGTAAAACCAACATAGCACTCTTCTCTTCCCAGACTATGGTTAAAGCACGGGACCTCATACACCCTGGAGCATTTGTTAGCTTTATCTTTATCATTCCGTATGAGGTTGAAAACAGTGCTGCTCCTTTTCAGTGCTATAGAACACCCAGTATGTTTTTCTAAAAACGGCCTAAGTTTAGTGGTAATGGGATTGAGGTGAATCCCGTAATAATTAGACTTAGGTTGTATTTACTCTTCAAGACTTGTTAATATATGATTGATGTATAATTATTTAGATTTTATTATTTCGTAATTTTAGTTAATACGTATCTTTTATTCAATTATAATATTTTCCTGTTAACTCGACTATCTTTGCAATATGTATGAAAAGAATGTTGATTGCTGTACTTGATTGAAATATCATTCTGTAAGGACAGATTTATAGCTACAGTGATCTAGGTGATTGTTTTTGTTAAAGATCTTACGATTGGGTCGAATGTAAACCATATGTTTCCTTAACATGGATGTTTTTTGAGTAGCCCGTGTTTCTTACGAATGGGTCGAATGTAAACCATATGTTTCCTTAACATGGATGTTTTTTGAGTAGCCCGTGTTTATGTAACTCTGTTTTTATGATGGACTTTATAGTTGGGTATTTTATTATTATTATTTTTTGCTCTATACCTAAATTTCGAGGTTTGATGATAATTGTAATTGTTATAATGTTATTTTAGAAATGTTTTGTCATGTTTTTTTGTTAATGTATTCGGAAGGGTAACTTTCCACCTGCTGTTTGGTGATGTTAGGGACCAGTCACTGATTGGTCCCCCCGATTTGGCCGGATGAGAAAAAGGGGAGAGAAGCTTCTCTGATCTGTATTACAACTGAGGCAGGCTATGGGGATAGCCGAAAACGTTTTGAATAAACGATTTATCTTACTTATTTGGATTTATGTAAGTTGGGACTGTAAGTACAGTGGTGCCTCGCAATTTGATGTCCCTCAATTTGTTGGTCTCGCAATTTGACATTTGAGTTTCGTGGGTTGGTGCATGCGTGTGCACAGAATTATGTGATATCATTTGCTATTTGTCAGTTCTTTTTGGGCTAATTTAGTGTTTACCCGTGTTGTTAGTTAATTTTCAATTCTATATTTTTCAGAAAGTAAAAAATTATGTGTTAATTTTCAATTCTACATTTTTCAGAAAGTAAAAAGTTTGTAATAATAATTATTTTTTTGAGTGAAATGTAAGGATGGGTTCAAAGAGAACTGTCAGAGGAATAATTCTGAAATGAAGAACACTCGTTTGAGCAAAGAGACGAAGAAAAAAATTGTAGATAAAGTGCAGGAATAATTCTGAAATGAAGAACACTCGTTTGAGCAAAGAGACGAAGAAAAAAATTGTAGATAAAGTGCAGTTATTATTTTTCAAGTGATAATGTAAGGATGGGTTCAAAGATAATTGACCAGAGGAATAATTCTAAAAAGAACAACACTTGATTGAGCAAAGAAACGAAAAAAAAATTGTAGATGAAGTGCAGAAAGGTAGAACAATTAAAATATAACTCGAGTATGGCATTTCTAGGAAAACTGTAGTAATGTTTTGCCACAAAGAGATAAGATTATGGGTGCTAGGGTGTCTGCTGCAAGACTTCATTCCGACATCCAAGGGCTAATAAATTGTGTGTTGTGTATAAAATAGTGTATTTTGTAATTTAGTGTGTTATATAATAGTAAAACACATATATTAATAATAAAGTAAATAATATAGTGAATCTCTCTCACCTCACCCATTAGGGGAATAAGATGGGGACCGATAACGAATTAATCCATTTTATATAGTCTTATATGGAAAATATTGTCCCGCAATTTGACAGTTTCTCAATTTGACATTACTTCGGCAACGGATTAGTGTCAAATTGCGAGGCACCATTGTATTTTAAATTATTCTGGGCCAAAATGCCCTATTCCCTGAGACAATTTTGATCCAGAGTACACTCTATTACTTGCAAGATCACAGGAAGTTAACATGCAAAGTTAGGCTCTCATACTATTATAGGGATGGAACAGTATGATAAACATTGCATTTTATATATATAATTAGAACAAACTCAATGATAAAGGGAAAAATTAAGATAGAAAATTAATAATCAAAAAGTTAATATTATATTATTAGGATTTAGTTTCAAATGTCAGCAAATCTTACCTATTGTTAATTTGGGTTTTTCGAAATTTAATTACAAAATTTGAAGTCTCTGAAAATATTTGATAAATAATAGCATACAGTAATTATATATTATATGCAAATTATTTGCACAAATATGACTATTTCATTCATGTAATGTCAACAAGTTCCAAATTTCAAACTTTTCCTTGAATTTTCAATTTTTAAAATATATGTTGTTTTTGTTAAGTGAAATGATTTATGTTATAAAACTGCATAATACATGACTCCTTACTGTAAAATTTAAATAAAAGTTAACAATAAGCTTATTCAGTAAAAAACTGAGGCCAAGCTATGTGGATAGCCAAAAATATTTTTATTAAATAGTACATCTTACTGAATAAACTTATTGTTTACTTTTATTTAGATTAAAAAAATTGTACATAAAATATTTATTTTCAATCAAAAAATATTAATAATATAAATTAAAAAAATAATAACAAAATACATTTGTCATCTAACATGAAAGATACCATAGAAATGGTCTCAAAAAAATTATTTTGGATAGCCCATCTTGATAAAAGATTTTCATATCAACAACAAGATATTTTTAATAATTTCATTTTTTTAAAGATTGATTCAATAGCTCAACAGATCATAATAGTACAAATAGATATTACTGTAATAATATATAGAATAATCTTATTCATTTCATATATAACAAATAATGAAAAATATAAATTCAAATTATTAGAATCAATATAATTTTATTTATATAAGTAATTTATTAAATATATTTGTTAATTTCAGCACCACCACCACCTTATGTGGAATCAAACTCTTCTGTTTCTAATGTCCAAATTGAAACTGATAAATTTCCTGTACCAAGTGTTCATTCAGAAAGGGTTGCAGTTATTCCTACAGTTAGTTGCAGAGTTTGTAAATGTAGTATTGATATTTCTGGAAAAGGAGACCAATTTGTTGTTCAATGTGAAAATTGTCATGAAGCAACTGTAAGAATATATATTTATTTTTCATAAAATCAATCTGAAATGCTCTTAAATTAAATTTTATGAATTAAGCAGATTCATATAATTTTCATATTAGTTTCTTTCTTTATTTAAAATTAGCCAATTAAACTTGCTCCAATAGGAAAAAAATATGTCCGTTGTCCTTGTAATTGTCTTTTGATATGCAAATCAACATCTCAAAAAATATCTTGTCCAAGGCCAAATTGGTAAGTTTATGAAAATTCTTTTAATTAGAAATTTTTTGATTAAAAATATTCAATAAAGATATTTTTTTTGTATTTAATAAAAAGGATTTTTTACTAATAATAATATTTTTTTAGATAAATTGTTATTAAAAGGTGAACTTTAACATGATTAGTGAATGTTCAAATGTAATGAGTTAATAAAAAAATAATAAAAATACAGTTGGTGATCGGTTAACAAACATAATCCGTTCTAAAACAATGTTCGTTATTTGAATTGTTTGTTAACCGATCATCGATTTACCATAGGTTTTTATGGAGTTAACGAACATAATCCGTTCTAAAACAATGTTCGTTATTCGAATTGTTTGTTAACCGATCATCGATTTACCATAGGTTTTTATGGGAATTTGATTAATTCGTTCTGGAGACCCAAAAAAACATAAATAAAAAATTATATAATTTCTTACTACGTTTATTTATATGTAATAACAATAATATATAC